>QVTF01007231.1:0-26129 GCA_003573665.1 Oxygymnocypris stewartii | reverse complement strand
TGTAGGTGATAATTGTGGCTCGGGGTCTGAGGAGGCCTGTTCTTCAGTCTCTGATGATGCCTTATTCCTGGAGAAACTCAAGCACATGGGCAAATGTAAGAAAACACTGACCTGAAGTTTAACAGCAAATTCATGTAATGGCTTGAGCTCTCTCCCTTTCTGACCACTGTGTTATTACCTACAGCAACAAGGAAGAAGCTCTTTGAAATTGCTAGATCATTCTCTGAGAAGACCAGGAGAAAGAAGTCCAAAAAGCGAGCTCTGCCCAAACACCAGTCATATCCTCACGTGTCCAGCCCTGACAGTCGCTGCCTGGAGTTTGCATCTGCGTATGTTTTGTAGAGGAGGACGACTTATGTTTGTATTTATAGATTTTTTTTAGTCTTGCTATTAGTTTCAATGTAATGTGTGTGTGTGGCTAAATCTGATAATTCATTCTGCTTGTTGTAATATGCATTGTATGAATTAAAAGGTTAAACTTGTAAAAGTAAAATTTTTAGTGTACTTGGTCCTTGACTTCTTCTCAGTCTGGGCTCTGCAACCTCCAACATCAATCTCCTGGAAGAAGTAGAGGGTCCCCCATCGGGTAAATATTTTCCTTATCTAAATGCAATTGTGGGCTGTTTTGGCACTGCATAAATGTATAATATTTGGTGAAACCTTATAAGTGAATATGTGTGTGTGTGTCTATAAGCCGAGGATGACAGCCAATTAAGAGACTCTCAGGAAGAGAGGAAGGGGAGGAGTCAAAGGAAATGATGTCATGGTAAGTACACACAAACACACTAAACATCCTTAAATCATTGGACAAATGTAGATAATTACTACATATATTTGTATAATCTCTCACAGATGGATGAATCCTGGCTGGAGCAGCCAATGGTCTCTGCTTTAGAGCAGTGGTGGTCAGTAACGAAGTAAAACAACTTCGTTACTGTACTAAGTACATTTTTCAAGTATCTGTACTTTACTGGAGTAGTTTTATTTTGAGTAACTTTTACCTTTACTTCACTACATTCCAAAGCATAAGATCGTACTTTTACTTCACTACATTTCATAAAACATATCGTTACTCGCAGAAGCGGTGTCTGATTCATGAACAAACTGATTCTTTTCAATGAACCTCGGTTCGCAAATCGCAACAAACGATTCATTCACGAACTGCAATGATCCGATTGCAGCTGTTCTCGAGTCGAAAACTCACTGATTCAAATGATCCGTTTAGAGCGAGTCTCCTTCAGTGAACTGAACTCACAAGTAAAGAACCGGGAGATCTTGTGAGCGCAGGCGCGCAACAGCTGCTGCGAAAAGTAAGTTACTAATGTCGAATTTTTGGGATTAATTATTGTAACTGAAAATAATATTTAGGTCAAAACTGTCAGTTGTTTGTGAACTAAATCTGCTGTAAAGGGTGATCTATTTAAGCCCACTGAAATGCTTGAATGCACTAACGTTATGTTTTAGGTCAAACAACAAAACATTAAAATAACACCGATTAAATAAAATAACTCATGCACGTTCATATTCCCTGCTGCTGTAACGTTAGCAGTTTTATTAAAATGCTATGCATTTAGACCTATGTGACGTCTGTTTTTATATTGTTTATCAACAGTAGCCTATACATTTTTATATTGTTCAGATCAACTAGCCGAGTAGACGGATATGAATGTTTATTCATAACCATACTGAAAATAAGTAAATATTGTTAGCTGATGCTAACTGTCTAGCTAACAAGCTTGCTGGTGCTAAGTTGAGGAAATGTTTAGATATAAAGTCCAAATATCTTTATTCAGCTACCTAACGTTAGATAGATTCCATCTGAGGGAAAAAGAAAGGATGTGATGTTCAGAACATAGTAACTACAGTAATTATCAGAGTGGGAAGTGATGCCCTCTGGGGGCATTGGGCCAGGGGTGTTTTTACACCACAGACAAGGTTTGAGAAGAAAAAAAAATCATTATGAAAATATAATTCGATTTTCCTTAAAATGTTCTTCCTAATTTCAGGCCTTATTCTCATGTCATATATAACTGACGTTCTGCAAAACAAGTTCTAAAACACTTTTTTCTTACTGGTGAAGATTAGATGGTGAAATCTGTTTCCTCTCAGGTACATGGCAGTGTAAGCTTCACAGTCAACATTACTACATCACTCTCATCAACGTAGTCCATATCAACAAAATATATATCTTGACTATATAGTGGTTATTTTGGGAAAAACCCAGGTATTTGGGGCAGTAGGATTATAAAAATATGTACTAATATAAAATTAAATAAAGTAGTCCATATAAAATTGCAAAATAAATCTGTCTATCAGTACTTTTTTACTTGAGTACATAAAAAATTGAGTACTTTTGTACTTTCACTCGAGTAAAATTGAAAAAGCAGTACTTTTACTTTTACTGGAGTAATATTTTATTATACCTATCTGTACTTTTACTCAAGTACTTGATCTGTGTACTTTGCCCACCACTGCTTTAGAGAGCTTGCTTCAACAGCTCTGAAGACTGACGCATTATGAAGATGGAGATTTTACTCATTAGTTTCCTGCAATGCTTATTTAAACCTGAGCCATAAGATCATCATAGTTCTATATTGTTTGTATTCTGGTTCAACGGTCTAGTTTCCGATGAGGTGTAGCAGAACTGTTGGTGTTTAGAAGAATGCTGTGACGGGACAGTGCTTATCCTGTGCTGGGACTCGGGACTCAGAACATCCATAAGCACAAAACCTCATTGCTCCGCTTGATTAGAAGATCTGTGTTTATCTCAGGAGAATTTAAACGGCATGGAGCCCATGTACAGTTCCTGCCATGTTTATAGATGACGCTCTTATTTGATAGGTATTACTTTGATAACTGGGTGATTGATTAAAAAATAGTTATCAAATGTAGTTGCTATGTTGCGATGTGTTTTCAACCAACTCACAATCTTAAATCATGCTCCAGACTTTTTCGAAAATTCTGCTTCTTTTCGCCATTAATTCCTGAAATTAAGTCATATTTTACTCTTAGTGTTAAGTAAGGTCTGGTTGTGTGTGGGATAGTAATTATTAAAACTAAATTGTCATTTTCCCAGTTTAGAGCTGTCAGCTCACAGTAAATTGCTATTGATTTTCAGAGGATCAATTTGTTTGTTATTAAATAAATTACATTTTGAAACCAACACGTCTTTGTTTGTCCTTTCATTATTCGTTTCCAGAATGGATGAAACTTGTCATATGCACAAATTCACTCAAATAGTCAAATATTTAGATTTAGAAACAATATATATTTAGAAACCGTTTGGTTTCAAAACGTTCATTTTATTGATTTCTCTGATGATTTTTATTGTGCTGTATTTATTGCTATCCTACAACAACCAGTGAAGGAAGTCATATGTGCCAAAAGGTCAACCCTTTTAAGAAATGAGTTCATGGTTACTGTAGTTAAACCATGGTAACCACAAATCAACTATGCTTTTGCTAAACTAACCATAGTTTAACCATGGTATTTGTAGTAAAACTGGTTATACAAATGGTAATCAATACACCAAAAAACATTGTTACTACAATTTTACTATAATAAAACCAAGGTTTATTAAACTGCTTTTCACATTTAAAAATGTACATAACATAAATCTTTTGCCATTGTTTCAAAAGACATCAGTTTTATGATTTTTAATTATAAAAATATTATTAGTCTTAATTGCGTAATAAACATAGATTTTAGCCAGTCTATTTTAATGAGTAGGCTATGATTACGTGATGTGGTGGGCTGAGGAGGGATGATAGGATTTAAAGGCTCACTAAGACATTTATCTCCTCAGTAAAATGTTTTGCAAAATTAATAGCACTTCACACTAAATATCTTTGCAATCACAATTTACAATAAAATAGAGAAGGTCTCTCCTCATGGGGGCAGACGTTTGGTCACATGACAAACTGAACACTCACTTTATCTTGATAATTTCCTTTTTATTAAACACTTTATACTGTAGATTTGTGGCTCAGTGGTAGAGCATTAGTCAGCAGCGCTAAAGGTTGTGGGTTCGATTCCCAGGGAACACACATACTAATGAAAATGTATAACCTGAATGCAATTGTAAGTCGCTTTGGATAAAAGCGTCTGATAAATGTAAATTTATACTTTTGCGTGATGCTTCATCCTCAACACTAGGTGTCAGTATCATATCGGCCAATACTACCAAACTGTGTACATTAAACTAATCAGCACCAACAAACCACTCTAACAGTATAGACATACAAGTGCATCTCAAAAAATTAGAATATCGTGAAAAAGTTATTTTGTTTTTGTAACTTTTTTCAAAAAGTTAAACTTTCATATATTCTATATTCATTACATGTAAAGTAAAACATTTCAAAAGTTTTGATTTGTTTGAATTTTGATGATTAGAGCTTACAGCTAATGAAAGTCCAAAATCAGTATCTCAAAATATTAGAAATTTTACATTTGAGTTTCAATAAATAATTATCCATACAGTATAACTTCTGGGTATCTCTTGTCTTTTGAAACCACAATAATGGGGAACACTGCTGACTTGGCAATGGTCCAGAAGACGATCATTGACACCCCCCACAAAGAGGGAAAGTCACAGAGGATCATTACTGAAAGGGGTGGCTGTTCAAGGAGTGCTGTATCAAAGCATATTAAATATAAAGTTGACTGGAAGGAAGAAATTGGGTAGGGAAATGTGCACAAGCAACAGGGATGACCGCAAACTTGAGAATTCTGTCAAGCAAAGCCGATTCAAACGGTTGGGATAGCTTCACAAGGAGTGGACTGAAACTGGAGTCAGTGCATCAAGAGTCATCATGCTCCGACATCTTCAGGAAAAGGGCTACCAAGCCATTTCTGAAACAGACACATCATCAGAAGCGTCTTACCTGGGCTAAGGTCCAAAGTCTTTTCAGATAAAAGTAAATTTTACAATTAATTTGAAAATCAAGTTCTGGATTCCAAAGGGAGACCAAGAATCCAAGTTGCTTAAAGTCCAGTGTGAAGTTTCCACAGTCAGGGATAATTTGGGGTGCCATGACATCTGCTGATGTTGGTCCGTTGTGTTTTATCAAGTCCAAAGTCAATGCAGCCATCTACCAGGAGATTTTGGACCGCTCTATGCTTTCATCTGCTGACAAGCTTTATGGAGATGCTGATTTCCTTTTCCAGCAGGACTTTAACACCTGACCACAGTGCCAAAACCACTTTGAAGTGGTTTGCTGACCATAATATTACTGTGCTTGATTGGCCAGTCAGCATGCCTGACCTGAACCCCATCTGGAATTTATAGGATATTTTCAAGAGAAAGATCCAACAATACAGTGGAGCTGAAGGCTCAATAGTGCCTCAGCAGTGCCACAGACTGATCGCTTCCATGCCACACCTCACTGACGCTGGAGTTTGTGCTAAAGGAGCCCCGGACAAGTATTGAGTGCAACAACGAACATACTTTAAAGAACTTGAAATTGTCTGTTTTGCTAATGCTTTTTTTTTATTGATTTTAGGAAATATTCTAATATTTTGAGAGATTGGATTTTTGACTTTCATGAGCTGTACGCTCTAATCATCAAAATTAAAACAAAAAACTTTTGAAATGTTTTAATTTACATGTAATGAATCTAGAATATATAAAAGTTTCACTTTTTTACATAAGTTACAAAAATGTTTTACTTTTTCATGATATTCAATTTTTTTTGCGATGCACCTGTACATGCGAATGATAGAGAGATTGATAGAAATATATTTTGCCTATTTTAGATAAATTAATGAATGTTGGCACTGTTGACCTTGATTGTTTGTGACGCTTTATTTTCACTGCACTCCATCATATTTTACCTAGATCAGGTACATATAATAACGAACATGATGAACAAGCTCATGCTCTGGAAACTGCTGTAACTGTCCAGCAGATGGAGCTATACACCAGTGCCTTGCTGTTCAATGTTTGTTTATCTCAAACACAATCAGATTTTTCTGTTCAGTCATAATCTGTTATTACTGTGATAGATAACATTTATTTTGTTATCAGGAACAGCCTAAACACATGTAGGACCCCAGAGAGAGAGAGAGAGTGAGAGAGAGAGATAGGTTTAACAAGCGTTTTATTACTCCATAAAACTTACATCACTTCTCAATAAATAAAAAGTACATTTAACAACCTTAAAAATTCACTACAAGTTGATCATCATGAATTATGCAAAGAACCAAAGAGAGAGAGAAGAGAGAGAGAGAGAGAGAGAGAGAGAGAGAGAGAGAGAGAGAGAGAGAGAGAGAGAGAGAGAGATGGCTTGTGCACATGTGTCCGAGTGTTTCTGCTCATTGTCTGGTGTCTGCAGATTGGGGATTTATTTATAGCTGTGTCTGTCTACCTTCAAAGCCCCATAATGCACCACTCCCAGATCCTTCGACTGCTGGCCTTTTTACCTAGGTCTCGAAAATAATCTTAAATCTGATCTCACTAAACATAAATAGAACAAAAGCACACACCGCACCACCTGCCCCGCAGACACAAACAGTCTGAAATGTGACTGAAAAGACGTGTCAGTCGGGTATTTACTGAAAGCCTGTGTCACGGATGATCTCTGCCATCAGATTCCCCCCAATCCAATTTAATCTGCTGTATCCTGGGAAGGGATTCCTCAGGCTGACCAATAGAGTGTGAGTATCATGACGACATAGCAGTAGCAGGTGGATGCTGCACTTGTCTGTAGTACTTTGGTACGCTTTTTTTTAGCTTAGTGCTTTGAAACTTTCTCACATAATTGATTGAGAACTTGGTTTAATTACAATTTTAGTTTGACCAAAGAGTTTTAAGAATGCAATAACATCAGAAATAATACTAAAACTTATCATAATAGCTTGGAAAAAGGTATGGTTGGTTTCTGGATGAATCAAACTCTCATGTGACGTTTCTTCTGTCTGCATGGAAAGGTCAAGTTTCTACAAGAGGTTCATGCGGTCATCAGCACGGAGCAGATGTTCACCTGACACTCTGACTGGTGAGAGAAACAACTAGAAGACATGCTGGAGTTAATGTTGACAGTTTGGTTATTTCAGATTCAAAGTTTGAATTTAGATATCTACTTAAACCTTTGCTCTAGTTTTATAACTACTCTGGATTACTCTTAAAGGGATAATTCAGACAAAAATAACAATCTGGCATCTTACACTTTGTTGTGTTAATGTTTTTTCATCCATGCAATGAAAGTCAACCCACGGTCTTTCATTGCATCAATGATTTATTAACTTTTCAAACTTTTTATTAACTTTGATTTATGACTAATTCAAATAAAGTCAAGATAAAACAAAAAAACTAGAAAATGGAAATTAGAAATGCTGACAAATAACTGAAGTAATAAGTTTAAGTTGAAATTATATATATATATAAACAAGGTGGGTTATTTGTACGTAGTGTAAATAGACTCTCCGATAAAAAAAGAACACTTAAAACAAAACAAATGAAAGCTACATCAAAACATTATTAAATATTATAATAGTGTATGATATTAATAAAGTAACTGATTTGTATGAACAAAAACATATTCTGAAATTTGAACTGAAAGTCATAAAGATTTAAAATGATCTGAGGATGAGTAAATAATGACAGACTGAACAACCCCTTTAAAATTTGTATCCTTCTCGGACTTCTTTATGATATTAATTGCGCTTGTTCTCATATTAAGTGCCTTTTGATCAAATCGCTTGCCCATACATTGTGCATGTGTGCGCTTTTCACACTATGAATGCTCAAATGTCTCAGATCAAATTTGAACAGGAGACATGAGATTTCTGGACATATTTTGATGTCTCTTTTTTTAATATACTTTAAGGCCTTGTTTTACTCAACTCCGACTTTCTTTCTCGTATTTGTAAATTGAGACTTCTTTCTCATTGTTTGAAGATTAGGACAATAATCCATCCAAGCATTGCAAACCGAACCTCAGCGGACACCTAGAATAATGTTCTTTCTCTGAGATGTGTGCATGTGTTGAAGGGGAGGATGTAGAGTGTTATGCGGCACGCAGATGGAGAGATAGAGGACAGATGGAAGGATAGAAAAAGAGAGTGAGATGGAGGACAGATGGAAGAGGAGGTGAGGTTTGGAGAGTGACTCAGCAGTCAGATTGAGCGTTTGATGTGAGGGAACATCACACCCTCAGTGAGATGAGAAATCCTTCTAACACCCCCCCCCTTACATTTTAATAAATGTGATTAAACATGCTCGTGCATGTACGGAGGCACAGGGCAAAGCGGTGAATTTCCACATTCATTTATTGCATTCAAGACCCTAAGATGTGAAAGGCCCTCTGTTTGAGCCGAGGAAACCCTAAGGAAAACACAAATAAAATCCCCTTAATACTGCAGTTATTTTCCTAAACAGTATTTAGATTAAATAAGAACAAATATGGGTTTTGCTTTGGTTTTGGTTGGCTTCACAGATGTGTCTTGTAACCTTGCACGTGTCTCCTCAGAAGAAATCTCAACAATGGGTTTAACTGTGCTGTGATTTGCCAAGATAATAAATATCCTCCTTTTTGTTTCCAAGAGACTATATATGACACAGTTTGAAGTCATATCATAAAGAGGACTTCCTGGACGCTTCAGATGAGGGATTTGGCCATGACAATTTCCTTTCCTTTTTAAAAACACCAAAATATCTGACACCACAATTCAGCACATGTTATGGAAATAGGAACACTAGCGGTTACTTTGGAATTCATTGTTAGTATTTGATTGATTTACAGTTGTTTCTTGTAAATATCTCAAGTATTAATTTGTGAGTTGATTTCTTCAGTGTCCTCTACGATTGACTGCATGTGCATAGTTAACTAGGGTAAAAAACGAAATTATTATGAACTAAGTACCAGTGTATTTATTTAAAAGTTTTCTCTTAGTTGTTAAACATCATGCATAAGGTCGTAACCATATTTTGGTCCTGTTTACACAAATTCAGTGATAAATTTACAAATGACAAAACTAATTTAATATCTGTCAAAAAATACATTTCGTATGGAAATGGAAAAGCATCATTACTGGTTAAAGTGTATTTTCTTAATAACAGGATCCTACAGTTCTCCAGAGGGAATATTATTCAAAATATGAATTAAGTCTATCTATCTATCTATCTATCTATCTATCTATCTATCTATCTATCTATCTATCTATCTATCTATCTATCTATCTATCTATCTATCTATCTATCTATCTATCTATCTATCTATCTATCTATCTATCTATCATTAGTCATGTGTGTACGGACTTCATTTCCCAGCGCGCATCGCGTCGTGCGATGTTTCCCACAGCTGACAGACAGTCAGTGAGCAGA
This sequence comes from Oxygymnocypris stewartii, assembly GCA_003573665.1. Taxonomy (NCBI): domain Eukaryota; kingdom Metazoa; phylum Chordata; class Actinopteri; order Cypriniformes; family Cyprinidae; genus Oxygymnocypris; species Oxygymnocypris stewartii. The sequence goes on along the minus strand of QVTF01007231.1, from coordinate 16,807 downwards.
GACTCGCAGCAGAACGCGCAGCTCGTACGACGCGCTTTCACAGCGCGCTTGGATTTGGGATTACCTCCAAATTTCCCTTGTGGATCCCAGTGTAGACCGCATCTCTCGTCCGCTCGGACAGTCTGATGGCATGCGTCTGTAGTAGTGCATGTGGATTGCATTATTATTTGTAGTTGCACTCATCTCTCCATCCACGGCGTGCCCGATGCAGTGGGATGGATGGTGTTAGAGTGGGGCTGATGATGGTGGAGGAGAGTGATGAACAGAGGGACAGCGGCAGCGGCGGTGGTGTCGCAGCGATGGCCGCGCTACACCAGTGTGAACTGATCCAGAACATGATCGACATCTCCATCTCCAGTTTACAAGGGCTCCGGACCAAATGCGCGGCGTCCAACGATCTCACGCAGCAGGAGATCCGCACTTTAGAGGTAATAACGACGAGAGGGTCCGAAGTGCAGCGTCATGAATGAGCGGATCCGCTCTCGCGCGCGCTTTATCCGTTTCTTCCTATTTTTGCACTGCAGCTGTTTATTGTGGTGCATTGTAGAGGCGTACAATACTGGGTCTGAACCCCTCTTATTGCAATTTACCAATGAAGTATTACCATTTTTGCGCAGGGTACCGTGGTAACACTTGGAATTTGGACAGTACTGTGATGCTATATTTTTATAAATGATAGAACCTCTCTCACAAAAATATACCATGGTTTCCTGAATAAATTTGTCAGAGGTTCTCCATTAAACAGCAAAAAAATGTACTATGGAATTGCCATTCAGCCATTGAGGGTATAGTAATACCATGGCTTCTGGATTAAGCTCAGGTGTAAGTTTCACAGTAATCATATAGCAGCACAATATCGATACTATGTCAGAATGGTACAGCCATAGTACTTTCTTCATAAATGAGCATAAGAAGTTTTCAGAATTTTTTATGTCTGTTGTGGTGGCATATAGTGTTTCTATAGTTATACATTTTGGAAGCACAATATAAAATAAAACACCACAAATACCACAGTGTATTTTGTAAGGGAAAACATTGAGCATTGGCTTATGCATGGAGTTCACAGCACACTAACCCAGTGGGGGTTCATTTGACCTGGTTCTGTTGACTAGGTGAAATATTCTTGGCAGTGAGATGCTGCATAAAGCACAGCGTCCCTGCCGCATCTCAGAAACAGATCCAGTCCTGATATTTTGAAAGTAAAGGCCTTCACGGGACTGTCGTCTGGTCTGTGTGATATTTTGCCAATAGTGTCTCACCCTGACTTCCTCAACATTGGCGGTTAGTTGTCAGTATTGATGTGTGCTCCACCTGGAAAGTGCCCCATTGCTGCACCGGTAGGGGTAATTAATGGAGAATCAATACAGCCGTGGGGTGGAGGGTGTGAAAACAGCCCCGGAGGGCCTGTAGTTTGAGTATTGGGTGAAGATGTGACCGCATGCACCAGAGTGTTTTTTTTTGGAGATTTGAGATGTTTGTGAAACTCCTCAGAGGTTTTATGAAGTGTTTATGAATCTGTGTTTCTTGATCTAAAATAAAAATTGGTCCTGATTGGGGCTTAAATGCCCAAGAAGATTAGTTATATTTATATGACCGTATAAAATTACTATTGTCTCTTTTTTCATTATGATTGGCCATTTGATCAAAATCATTTGATTAAAATTCTATGTAGTTTTATTCTAAATAAATGAAAAACTAAAATTGTTTTAAATGCTACAAGTGAGTTGAGTAAACATATTATAACGTACACGTAAAATACGATTTTTTTCAAAGATTATTGCAGTGTTTTGCAAGAAAAATACTATTTCAGTCATTCGAAATTTCACGTTTAGTTCAATGTGTTACTTGACGTTTAATTGTATTTAATTGTGAAATTTATAAGCCAAAATTGTACATTTTATTGTATGAAAAATATATACATTTTGAGACTTGCTTAATATTGCATTTAACAGTGCCATTAAATCGTTTGTGTTTTTATAGATCAACTTTAAGTTAGCGTTCGCTGTGAAAGTAATATAAATGAGGGGAAATACACTAATAAATATTAATAAATTTAAAAAAATATATAGCTTGATAAACGATATGGTACAGATATTCTGTATATCATAAGATATTTCTTCCACAAAAGATAAAATAAAAACAATTTAGCAAAAGAACAGCAAGCTGATTTCTTAAAGGAATAGTTCACCCAAAAATGGAAATTATGTCATTAATTACTCTCCAGTGAGTAATTAATGTCCTTACTATAGTTCTGGGTCTGGGAACTTTTCAGTTACGTTTCTATTCTCATGAATTTTGAACGAAATGAGAGTGAGTAGTTCAGCAGAAAGGTAAAGAAATCGAATATTGGTCAATAACCAATATGGCACACACACATATATATATATATATATATATTATTTTATCTAATGGCCTACTCAATACATACAATATAAATATATATGTATTGTATGTATTGAGTAGGCCATGTGAAAACTAATGAAAGAACAGCAAACCGACTTCTTCAGTTCTGCTTCCTGCTTTAACAGGAAGTTGAATGTTCTACCTGTATTCCAAATCAGGCACTACTGGGCCATTAGGTCTACAGGAAATGATGGAGTCACCACCGGGGAGCGCTTTCTCAGCCTGCTTCCTCTTTATGTCTAATGTAGCACTTTCTGGCTGTGTCTCCTTCTCTTAGATCTCGAGTAGTTGCAGTAAATGAAACGTGGTTAACCATGTTTCAGGTAAGCAGCCCCGGTTTCTCTGAGAAAATCCTAGAGTTCTCTGAGCCCTCAGCAGCCATCATTACCTGTTTAACCCAGCTGAACAGGTTGATGTGTTGTAAGTGTGCTCTTATGAGGGACAGATGGAGCCCGTCAATACTCCAGCTGTATAACAGGCCCTGGATGAACAGTAGATCTGAAGTGGTCACATTCAAACCCTCACCACTTCCCGCACACTTCAGCGCAATCAAGAGAGGCTTGAACTCGCATTAGATTCTCACTTAAAGCTCTCTATAACATCATTTCATGTCTTTTTTATCAGCTCACCACTCTGGCAAGGAGATAATTATTCTCAGTCTCTCCTGTTGAAGTGCTGAGTGGTTATGTTTGACCGAATGTTCTCACTTTCTCCCACATCTGTCGTCTTGCTGATCTGCATCGATTTTGAATCGCTAGTTTACAGAAGTAGGATGTGTTTCTGGGTGAACTTTGTTGATACTGGAGGAACGTTGCTATCAACCAGTCAGATTTTAGGATTAAAGTCAGCATGAAACAGTGTTCGACACCACTTTTTAAAATGAGTATGGAGAAAAAGTGGGGTAGGATTTGATATTATCCATAGGGAACCAGTGTTGATATTGTGAACTAAAACTTTTAGAAATCATTTTAAAAAACCCAAATGAAAATTAGAAATGTTATACAACTATATATATATATTTTTTTTTTGTAATTGTAATATTTACAATTAAACTAAACCAAAATAAAGTAAAATAGTGATATAAAAAAATCCCATAACCTAAAATGAAAACTGAAAAAAAGAAAGCTAATTCAAAATATTAAGAAATACTATAATAGAATATAAATAAAACTAAAATAATGCTGTTGGGAACTGATTGGATTTTGACTAGTGATGCACAGATGTTAAATTTTTTACAGATGCATTGAAAATTGTTTTCATATGCCCTATGACTGATAAATGTCTGATATTAACCTTCTATGTTAATATAAATAAAAAATGTAACTCTAAAAGCTAAAATAAATATAAAATTGTATAAGTGAATTGAGCCATCACAGCATTTTAATGTACAAATGCAAAATTGATATTCATTTTGAGACTGGCTACAGATTATTGATTTTAAATTATTCATTTATATTTTCAGATTTCATTTGAAGCTTTTTTGCAATTTTGTTTTGAGCTTTTGTCACTTATTTGTTTTATATATTATTTAGGTTTAATTTCTTTTTATTTCAAGTTTTTTTTTTCCAGTGAGTAATTTTATTGCTTTGTGTTTTAATTGGAAAGTTTTTATAGTTTCTGGTATAAAGTTTCTGGTATCATTTTTTTAATTTACAAAAGTGTTTATAATGTTTTAGTTAACGATAATAACCTGCTAGGTTTATAGGACTATGTTATATTCTTCTGGACACTGATCTAGAAATGTAAATTAACACAATCACTTGAAATCGTTATTGCTGATCAAACCAGAGCAAATTGTCCTGCACCCTTTGTCTTTTTCTCTAGACTTGGGGATGCTAGTCCTGCACCAGTTGTTTCCCCAGCTGTTGCTTCCAGAGTGAGATTGGTGTGTCTCCAATCTATTGTGTAGATTTTGATGAACTGTGATGTTTGATTCCGACAGCATGAGATGCTGTCTCAGGAACGCCGTGACCTACTTACATGCAGAGATCTTCAATCTCACTGTCATAAACACGTTTGTTGATGGTAAAAAAGAAGAGCTAGCTTGGCTCCAGAGGGTCCCTGTTGTGCGGACTCGAGCGGTCAGCTGTTGAAGCCCTCATCAGTCTGGGCTCCCCCCCCGCAGTGCTGTTTGAGAGAGTTTTGCAGTGCATTCGTGTCGTGTACCGTCGTGGCTGTGGCTATATTTAGATGTCTTCCTCCCTACGCGTTTTCAGGGTTGGTTGTTAAATAAGAAAATAATGACGTGAAGAGCATGAGCGAGGGGGAAGGGGAGAGGGAGAGTGCCAGCCAATCAGCTTGCGTATGTTTGAGGGCTCCCAATAGACTGGGAATGGGGAGGAGGGGGCAAGGCAACAGATTCAGCCAAGCAGAGCAGGTAAGAGATGTTCCATCATTACTCGTGGCTGTGTCAGCGCTGAGCTCTTCCCCTGATATTCTCCAGCGCATCTGAGCTGCGTCACTAAGTCGTCCTGGCTGGCAGCGATCATGTAAAACGATGTAGACGATCAGATTGTTTACACTCTTTGATGGCAAGATTGTCAGATCTTCACTGTTTTTGGTATTTATGAACATGCGAGGAACATTTTCAAACCTCCATCCACATTTCCTCTTAGTTTGGGGGGGTCAGATGTGAAGATCTTGAGTGTTTGGTGGACAGGTCAAGACAGATCAGTCCAGAGCCATGAGCTCTAGTCCTCGGTTACATTACTCCCACAAGGGTTTTTGATTTAGTGCATATTCGGTTCAGCTTAAACTGCATGCCAACAAGTGTTTGATGCCATCTTTAGTTTTGACTGGCTGCAGTTGGGTATACTGTAGCTTTCCATCTGGAGGTTTGTTAGAATTTGATAGAAATGGCCATGAACAGTAAAATAGAATAAATAAGATAAATTAAATATGAGTGTGTAAAATTTTAATTATGTAAACACTTATATATATATATACTTGTTTTTACTTTTTAGTCATTTAGCAAACGCTTTTATCCAAAGCGACTTACAAATAAGAAAAAGTAACTACAACTATAAGTTAAAAGTCTATAAATACTATATATACACATTTAAGAAAATAGAGAAATTAAATAAAATGACAAATGCATACAACAACATTTCAAAACTAAACATTTAAATGAAAAAATAAAAGTAAAGCTAAAAACAATTCAAAATATTAAAACAACAAAAGGTATGATTATAAAAATGATTCTAACATGACACTAAGCCAAACACCCCTATATATATATATATATGTATGTTATTTAATTTCCATGTAATATGTTGAAGTAACGTTACTAAAATAACTAAAACTAAAGAAAATACCTATAAAGACATAATAAATTCATACATAATTTATCTAAAATTAAAATAGATAAATCAGACGGCAGTAATCAGCAATCCTGAAAAATAACACGATTAAAAACACATGCTAACAAACAACAACTTACACATAGTAAGAATTGGTTATAAAAACTAAAACAGAAGTGAAACAAGCTGTAAGAAAGAAGATAAATAAAAAGCGATACTTCTATCCCTTGCCGGTGTCCCTGCCCGGTGGAGTCGCACGGTAGAGTCGATGGTCTTTACACTCTTCGGGCTTCTTACGAGGAGGTCTTCACGCAAAGGCTGCCGCGGTAAACTACGCTTTTTATACCCATCTAACAAAACACTTCTCCAATTCAGCTGAACACACTTTCCTGTTAATCACAATAAATGGCTAAGCAAGAGCCCGACACTGACAAGGGACGTGATACAGTACGAGACCAAACGCGATTTCAGCACGTCTCCACACAGTAAACAAAACAAACATATACATATATATATATATATACATATACACACATATACATGTATACATATACAGGTGCATCTCAATAAATTAGAATGTCATGGAAAAGTTCATTTATTTCAGTAATTGTAGTTTTTAGTGTGTGTGTGTTATAAGAAAATACATTTTGTACATACTATACAATTATGATATATGATGAATATATATATATATATATAAAAAAATCTTCTTTTTAGATATTATTATAATGTAAGATGTAACGTAATATAGTTTAAGATATTCACAATTGTTATTTATATTTATTTGAAAGTTTAGATTAGAACATTACTTAATCTTTGGATATCTACTTATATCCAGTGTACACATGTACTAAGTAGTTTTCCAACTTCCAATTAATCTCAATTTTCTGTTTAATTGTATTATTGTAAAAAAAAACTGAATGTGTAGTTTGTGTCATTAATTATCAAGTCAAGAACTCAAGTTTTGTTTATATTTGAGCTGCTGGGAATGTAAGAACGTTTATTTCTTCTATAATAAATCCCTAATACAGGCTCATTAATACTCCTGTATCTTATGAGATTATCGGGCTGGCGGTGTCAGCATATACACAGACACACGACCCACATGTGACATGACACTGTACATGTGTAAACGTCTGAAGCAGTGCAGGAATTAGCTGCAGGTTTTTGTAAATCTCTTGTGTGTGTTGTTTAGGGGATTGTCTGAGGTCAGCATTAAACTCCTGTGCGTCCTGCAGGAAGGTGAGGTCTGTGGGCAACTTGTAAGCAGGGATTGGCGTTAAGCACATTACACCAGGGTGACAGGTGAAACTGCATAGAGAGACATGCTAATCAATGTGGATCAGGCGGTTACCGCATTGTTTGACGTTATTCTGCAGATCTGTCTGTGGTCTTTGAGCAGCTGGGCGGTTCCTGCCCTATGGCTGTCAATCACACCTGCTGACCTCACTGAGCCGTTGTCGTGGCAGCCTCGTCCCAGTGTTTGCAGTCGGGCAGGTGCAACCCCCCCCCCCCCCCCCCCTCCAAAAAAATATACCCAGCATTGATTACCATAACATTTAAATAAATAAATAATATATTTTGGTTTTGTAAATATGGTTCATCATGGTTATGTAAATAACATTATGCAGTGATTTGGAGGTGCTTGACACACATGTGTTTGGCTCCATTTTAGTTTGTTCCTAATGTTGTATTGCTTTCTGAGAACAGGTTGTCCCAGATATTCCTCAGTAAGATTAAAAACCTCATCTTTTTAGCAGCTACCCTATAAAAACAAGAACGTTTTCATGGTATTATATGATCGGATGCTATTTCCATGTTACTTTGATATACCATTGTATAAATTATTACTGTTATTCATTTTTATTATTGAATAATATTACCATGGTGCCAAGGTATTTTAAAAACCTTATTATGTTACTATATTGGAAATGAATCTCTTAAAAACCTCAGTTGTTGCTCCGAGACAGCATTGAGAAGGTAAATGGACACTTTTTGGCTAGTTATTTTCGTAGTGGTTTTTGTGGTTCAACTTTTTTGATCTTTTTTTAAGTTAGTTGCAAATGCAAAATATTTATTTTGTATTAGTTCATATTTCATTTGATTTCAGCTTATTTCAGTTAACAAAATGTTTGTTATAGTTTTAGTTCGCTACACTGCTAGGTTGATATTTATGGAAGCCCGTTTCCGCCACTGAATACAAAATTAAAAAGGTTATTACGACCTTTTTATCTCACAAATCTGACTTTTTTTCTCATAATTGCATGATATCAACTCGCAATTCGGAGAACATATTAGTTCCCCTCAAAACTGGACTTCAACTCGGAATTGCAAGTTTATTTCACTCAATTCTGTGGAAAAAAAGTCAGAATTGTGAGATAAAAAGTCGCAATAACCTTTAAAAAAATATATATATTCAGTGGCGGAAACAGACTTCCATAGATATTACTAGAACTTTTTTTGGGTGTACTTTAAGTCTCCTAAACCACGAAAGAGCAACTTCTCAGCGATGCATGTCCAAAAATGTTTTGCCACTGTAGGAATATTTTTAGCTTCCATAAGCTAAAAATATTATCATGTTATATGTGAAGATACAACAAACTTAGAACAAGTTGATGAGTCAACACATTTCTGAGAATATCGTAAATGCAGATTTGTAGATTATGACTAGATGACTGTGCCATGCTGTGTAGAGATGTCTAGTTTTCATCATGTTTTTCTGTCTGTGGGAAAATCCCACTCGGAAAAAAAAAAGCGTTACTGACGACCCAGGAGTGTAGTTGCTAGGAAACCTGACGTCACACTTTCACCAGTTTATTGTTATCAGTGATGTGTGTGTGTGTGTGTGTGTGTGTGCGCACAGAGACCGCAGCACAGGTTCAGGACCTGGTCTGGTCATCAGCAGGTTGGAACAGAACCTACCTAAAACATTTAATCTGGGTCACGTATGCATATGTTATGAATATGAGAAATTCAACTGGAGAGACTAAAATACAGATACTTTTTATCCTGCTAGACAATTCAGTAAATTGATTCGATACAAAGCCATTTCCAGTGAGCTCTATAATACCTGGAGAAAGCTAGCTGTTAGCATTCCCATTCATCTCAATGGCAGTTGATACTTTAGACATTTAAACTTTAAATCTGCCATCAAAAATAACGCAACCCACATAAATGGAGCGTTTAGCTCTGTTAGAGTCTCCTGTGTTAACACACATGAGAGGAGTTGAGGTGGTGGGCTTTGTTGTTTGGTCTGAGAAAAATAGGCTGTTGGTGTGTCTCTGCAGGCTTTAAGCCACTGCGGCCTTAACTTTCACACTAACTGTGAAGAATCATCCTGTTCATCTCCGTCTAGCTTTGGCCAAGCCCCAAAATCAATGTTCACAGGGACGAACCAACAAAAGAACATGAAAGTGTGTGTTTCTCTGCTTTGCTCAGAGCTGTGAGACTAGAAAAACAGGAATCGTGCCAGTGCTGTGGCCGTTATGGTGGACACCACGATTAGTTCCAGAATCGTGACGCTCTTTTTGAGCACATGTTCAGAAAGTTGTCATGGACTTCATTTATTGTACCCTGATTACCTTTTTTAACATTTTAAAGATACCAGTTATAGTTTATAAACCATAGGTAACTCTGCTGGACAAACAGAGTCATAGCAGCTTAAGGTGGTCAAGCGGTTTTATAGGATGTGGTAGTTTGTTTTGTTGCTGTTCCAGGGTGATTTACCAGTTCTGACCAGCCTGACCAAGGTGGTCATCTAGAAACCAAGTAAAAAACCCCAGGCCAGAAGCTGGTTTGACCTATATATGCTAGAAGGTATAACAATGGATGGCACCCCATCACAGAGGTTAGATCAATATGTGATTTCAATTAAAAGGTCTAAGGACAACAGAGGCTAAGAATAATAAATTATCTGTAAAAAAAAAAATATATATATATCTTTTTTTTAATTATAAAATTGTATTAAAAAATGATGAATAGAACGTTCAAAAGAACATAATTTATATAAAATAGAAACTCTTTGTAATATTATAAATATTGTAATAGCATGTATTATTTCTATTTCAATAAATTATTACTATTTTTAAAATATTATTGCATTACTCATATCTTGCATAGACTTACAAAATGTTAACTATACTATTGCACACACAATGATTACCACTGTTATTATGTTGCTGCTGTTCATACTGTACATATAACCCTATATTTGCACCCCTATTTATATTCTGTGCATACTCTATTTAATATTGTATTTGGCAACTCCATTGTGCATACTGTAAGTTATAGCTTCACGTACTCTGCACTTATCTGTATATAAAACACTATATTCTTGCACTTCTGGTTAGATGCTAACTGCATTTCATTAGCTGTGTACTTGTACTCTGCATTATGACAATAAAGTTGAATCTAATCTAAAAAAAATCTTTAGATCAATTAATGGAAACCTTTCTGAATAAAACAATATTTTTTTAATTATATATATATTTGATTAAAAGAAAATAACACTTAAAAAAATTGCCATTACAAATAATTAAATACTTTCCAGGAACCTTGTCCTAATGTTAAAGGAACGTTGTAATGTTTCTCTAATGTTAGCATACAATAATCTGCACTAAAATACTCATTGCTACATCTTGTGTTACAGTAGAACAGTGGCTTAGTAGTAGATGTAAGTACTAGTATGCCCAATATCTATATTCAGAAACAGTATAGCACCTTGAAAATGGCTAGAAAATATAGCTTTTTGCTGGAAAGGGTTCAGGATTCTCTTGTGTGTAGTGTGCAGTATGTGAGCATCGGATGAGACCTTGTGCTGTTGAACAGTTGTGAGGTTTTTTTGTTAATGCTGAAATCTGAGTGCTGTTAAAAACTCAGACCTCAAGCACTTGACACAAATTTTCATATTGACTGCGATGGATAAAAGCTTTGAATGGCAGTTGAGCTTTATTGAGTGGAGTGCTCACTGTCCTCTGTGTAATTAGCATTTAGCTGTCTACAACGAGCTTTAATTGCTTGTTTATTGGCTTTGACCTCCCACAAGGTAATTTCGGTTCCCTGTCCTCCTACGCGTGTGACCCCTGACCCCGGCTGGTGTTTATACTGCTGTCTGCTATGAGATGCTCGCCTGCAGTGCGCGGGTCCTTTGTTGGCTTCTGCCGCGACAGCGTGCTCAAGGTCTTGTTCTTTTTTACTGAAATATGCGTGTGTGATTATGTGTACAAAAGAGAGTACGTTTGTAAGCTGATGGCTCTTGAGAGGTTGTCATTGAAGCTCTGATTCACCTGTTGAGGTATTAGTTTCTCTCCGAGCCGTGTGTGCGTGTATGTAACGGAGATAAAGACTGAGAACTTTCAGCCAGAAAATACCCAGCACTAAGATCTGATCATTGCATTAATGCAAAGGCCTTTAAACAGAGCACAAATTAAGTGTAGTTTTAGTATGCAAGGATCAGTTTGAAAATGTAGGGATCATTTGAAATAACGGGTAACGATTGGATAATGTATGTATCATTTTGTAAATATGAGTGACTTATGAGTCTGTTTGAGTATGTATGGATCATTATGAGTGGTGTGGACTTACTTTTGATTATCATTTAATTACAGGGTTCATTTTAGTTAGGACCAGTTTGAGTATATAGTGAGTGATTAGTTTGTTTATGCTAGGGATTAGTATAAGTATTTAGGGATTGTTTTAAGTATGTAATGATTAGTTTGAGTGTTTAGTGATCAGTCTGAGAATACAGGGATCAGTTCAAGTATGTGGACTTGATTTCAAGTATATAGAGATCAGTTTGAGTATGCAAGGGATCAGTCGGAGTATACAGGAATCAGTTTAAGAATATAAACTTCATTTTAAGTATATATTGATTGTTTTGAATATTTAGTGATCAGTCTGAGTATGCAGAGATCAGTTTAAGTATATAGGCATTATTTTAAGCAAATAATGGTCAGTTCGAGTATTTAGTGATCAATCTGAGTATACAGTTCAAGTATGTGGCCTTGAAGTATATATAAATCAGTTTGAGTATGCAAGGTATTGACTGAGTGTACATCATTTTAAGTATAAATTGATTGGTTTGAGTATTTATTGATCAGTCTTGAGAGTACAAAGGAATCAATTTAAGTATGTGGGCAACATTTTAAGTATAATGATCAGTTTGAGTATATAGTGATCAGTCTGAGTATTAGAGATCGAACGATATATCGTTTTACCGATATTTTTCCTGATATTTAAGAATTTTACCACAATCGGATATCGGTTATGTAAAAAAAAAAAAAGTTATAATGTGTATAAAGTTTTGGTATGTGTGGGTCATTTTGCATATGTAACGTATGTCAGATTAAATGTATAAAATCAATCGGAATATGATTTTAGCATCAGTTTGAATATACAAAGGTCTCTTTGAACATGCAGGTAAGATATACACATCAGTGGATTATGCAGAGATCAGTTTATATATTCTGTGTGTATATGTCTGGTAATGATGATAGAGGGATGAAGTGTTTCTGGCCACTGCTGTTTAACGCATGTATAAGCGTGCTCTTCTCATTAAAGCAGTGATTGCAGGCGGCCGCAGTGGGATGGTGGGGGGGGGGGGGGGGCGGCGGAGGGGGAAGTGTGAAAGGATGACTCGTTTTATGGCCGTCGGCCTCATGGTAACGGGTCTCTGTGCGTCAGTGAGCCGCTGACCTGAACTGTCACAGCAGGTGAGCCCTCCTCTCACCCCACTCCCTTGTTCTCTCTCTCTCTATCCCACTATTTCCCCCTTCTCTTCTTTCTGTCTCACTGCGTCATCGGCGCTTCTGTTCTGCTGAGGTGTCCGTGCGGCCTGTCCAGGAAGCTGTATATAGGTATAGGTGTGGTTTTTTGAGTGTATCAGTGAATTTTAGGTGGGTCAGCAGCATTCTACACCGAGCTGGAAAATTCCTCCTGTATAAGCCAGCATGGTTTGCTTGTGAAAGATTTGAGAGCATGTTTTTATTATCCAGAAGAGGCCAGAATGAGGAGAAATCCTGCAGACCAGTGCATATGGCGGCACGTACAGCTGGAAGCAGATGACCACGTTCGACGAGACGGACTGGCGTCTTAGCCTCCGTGTGAACTCCGCGTCTCATGGAGCTGTGATGTCAGAACGCTCCCACCGTCAGCGCAGTGTTCCGATGACACTCGGTTGCCATGCCAGCAGTGCAGTCGCCCCCATGAGCAGGGCTGCAGCTCCCTTCCATATAATAACAGTTATTTATAGCTGACGGCCCTGTTTGCTGAAGGGGAGCACAAAAAAGAGAGAGAGGGAGAGAATATCCAGTCAGATTTCAAACTGCGTGTGTTCTGATGTAGGGTTATTTATCAGCCTTGCAGGTGCTGTGTTTTAATGGCGACTGATGCTGAAGCCTGGCTGATGAGAGACACTGCAGTAATGCATAGCTTTGGATCAGTGTTAATTTTGACATTTTTGTCACTGATAAGTTTATGTACCGAAACGACACTGCTATCCTGAAAATCATGCATTATTTTTGTTGTGCACCATATATATATATATATATATAATATAATATAATATAATATAATGCAATACATACACACACACACACACATATACATATGTTTGGCACAGTATATAATTTATACAATTAAAAAAATGCTAAAACGAAACAATTCCACTCCACCTAAACAGCATTTGATTACACAAAATTATGGAAAAATTAAAACGCACATGGCTACATCACATTAATACAAACAGTATATCAAACAAGAAATTTCAAGAGAAAGAAACAAGAAATATGGAAAACCAAAGATAGGTGAATAGCATGTAAATGTTATATATGTCAGTGCGTATGTGTAATATGCTCGTATGAATGTGCATACATATATCCATGAAATGAAAACACATGAGTATATATGTAATCATTTTATCTGCAAGTGTACCTGTGGAGAGGGTATTCATTTATAAACCAAGAAACAAATACTATAAAGTACACTAATACATACAATAAACGAGGAAAAAGCAATAATAATATAGTCTTTAATAACATGTTATATAAAAAAAAATTGACAGATGAGATAAGCCGTTTAAAAATTTTGTTTAGTTGAGTACTGACCTCTACAATTCTTTTAGATTTTACATCCACGCCAATTAAATCTAAATTGAACTGATTATATGTGCATGTGACCTTTGTGATGTCTATCATGTTTTCTGATGAGCTGTATGTGAAATTGTCCTTTGGTTGTAAGTGAAACCGCAGAGGCAATAAAGGCCTCTTACAGACCCCGCCCCCTGATGGCCCCTCCCTCATCTGCTTTGTGCTCTGCTGCCCCTGCAGGTCAAGCTCATGAAGTACATCTGTAAACAGCTGCAGTGTAAGCAGAAGGTGCCAGACACAGAAAGGCCGCTGGCCCTGAACAGCTACCCACGACTGGAGAACTGGTTACGCACCATCAACGTCAGACCTGAGCTCATAGAGGTAATGTGTATGTGTTTTTATTTCTGTAAATATTTAATACTTTGATAATGTCACCTGTTTTTACACAAAAAATGCAAGTCATCAATGTAGCATATTGACTCTCAGAAAGCCAATCAGTGGCTTCATATTTGTTTGGTTAATATTTCATACCAAAATCAAATTATAATAATTTAAAAACATAAAAAAGTAATAATAAATAATTAAAAGTCATTATAAAAGTAATATATTTTCATATTCATATTCTCTCTCTCTCTCTCTCTCTCTCTCTCTCTCTCTCTCTCTCTCTCTCTCTCTATAAAATGTAATGCATTAATGTATTAAATGTATTAATTTACCAGTAATTTATTTATATATATATATATATATATATAAATAAATTACTGGTAAATAATAAATAAAGAGAGAGAGAGAGAGAGAATATGAATATGAAAATATATTACTTTTATAATGACTTTTAATTATTATTACTTTTTTATGTTTTTAAATTATTATAATTAGATTTTTTTATATATATATATATATATATATATATATAAATAAATTACTGGTAAATTAATACATTTAATACATTAATGCATTACATTTTTATTATAATATTAATAACATAAATGACAGATTTTGAGCAAGAATATTTATTTAAAATATAATATTCTTTTTAAAGTTATTATAATTATTGGTGAATATTGTATGTACTCTACACATTTTTATTTGCTCAAATGTTGTATTGATTATGTTTTTATGAAAATGTTATATACATAAAACCAAGATAGTGCGGCCATCTTACATATTAAATATTACAACAAAAGATCCTAATTAGGTGCCCAAATAAACAATCTTCTTCCTCACATCTTCCTCTTGTAATGTGTGAGGCTGGACTCAAATCTTCTTAGAAATGAAAACTTATTATTGATTGTTCATTTGAGTGTGTGAGGAAGGATATGTTTTTTGTGTGTGTTTTATGCTTTGTAGTTCAATATCCTTGAGTAAGCTGAGGAATTAGAAAATCTGCTGTGTTTTGGCAGTTTGGCCACAGCCACATTCCCAGCAGACTCGAGATACACCAACTCTAATTACCCAACATGCTGAGTCAGCCTCTCTCTCTCTCTCTGACACTGCTCTACTCCTACATTACATAGCATCCATTCTCACGGACTGCAGTGGACTTTCCTCATTTTATTCTGCTCAGCTAAATCAGTTGCATATGTGTGATCTTAAACTGTATGTTACATCATTTCATTTTATGATTGCTTTTCTTACTTCGCCGCATCATATCCCATGCTCTCCATTATGAATGGCATTAAACATGTCATAATGCCTAAAAAAGAAATCAGTTTGTGAGATTTACTACATATTTACAATATGAATGTGTGAGTAGTTCAGCAATTATACGAGATTAATATCAGTTCAATGTGACAAGCTACTCACTTCAAATCAGTCACACCGGTTTGTAATTAGGGAATCAGATTAATTAGTTCTAAGAGGTTCTAAAACGGACAAGTTTGGAATTGCGATTGCGACAATATATGGTTTATTTGTGTTTTTCAAGTCATCTCCTCCAGGTATTAAATAAAGTATATGAACAATGCAGTGCTAATTGACATAGCATTCATTACAGTATAGAAACCATTCTTCCTTATTATGTGATTAAAAAAGTGTTTGTAGTATATAAACAAATCATTATTATTGTTTATTGTCCAGCAGTGTATCTGATTTCTAAGCTAATAAAAAGCTAGAAAAATGTAAGTTGCCTATACACTACCAGTCAAAGGTTTTTGAACATTAAGATATTTAATGTTTTTAAAGAAGTCTCTTCTGCTCAGAAAGCCTGCATTTATTTGATCTAAAGTAGTGGAATATTTTCACTATTTAAAATAACTGTTTTCCATTTGAATATATTTTAAAATGTAATTTATTGTGATTTCAAAGCTGAATTGTTAGCATCATTACCCCAGTCACACGATCCTTCAGAAATCATTAAAATATTCTGATTTGCTGCTGAAAAAACTATTATTATTATGATGTTGAAAACAGCGGAGTAGAATTTTTCAGGTTTCTTTGATGAATAGAAAGTTCAGAAGAACAGCATTTATCTGAAATAGAAATCTTTTGTAACATTATAAATGTCTTTATCATTACTTTTGATCAATTTAAACCATTCTTGCTAAATAAAAGTATTAATTTCTATAATTTATTTTCAAAAATAAATTAAACAAATAATAATAATAGTTATACTGACTAAGCGTTTGAATGGTAAAGTGTATAATGTTACAAAAGCTTTTTATTTCAGATAAATGCTGGTCTTTGGATCCTTCTATTCATCAAAGAATCCG
Source organism: Oxygymnocypris stewartii (assembly GCA_003573665.1). Classification (NCBI taxonomy): domain Eukaryota; kingdom Metazoa; phylum Chordata; class Actinopteri; order Cypriniformes; family Cyprinidae; genus Oxygymnocypris; species Oxygymnocypris stewartii. Next base: position 310 of record QVTF01007231.1, on the reverse strand, counting down.
GAAAAAAATTTACTCAACTGTTTTAAATATTAATAATAATAATAATAATTAAAAAAGGTTTTCTTGAGCAGCATGACTGGAGTAATGATGCTGTTCAAAAAACTTTTGACTGGTAGGTTATATACATTACAGAAATGTTATATTGTTAATGTGTTTATATATATATATATATATATATATATATATATATATATAACATTTTCTGTCCCCTTCACTTCTGAAATGATGGTTATGACCCTGGATTGAGGTGAGTGTGTCCTGTTGTATGCAAACTTAAATCACATGAATAACCCTCTAACTGACAGTTAAG
>QVTF01007230.1:0-26054 GCA_003573665.1 Oxygymnocypris stewartii | reverse complement strand
CACCGTCACAGCCCTAGCAAATACCCATACTGGTTTGTCATTATGACAAGAGTGAGCCTATTATGCAAAAAGGACCCGAGCCTGTAAGGTCGGGACTTCTAGAGTATAAAACCTGGCAAATGTGGACGGCGAGGCCCAGCTGGCCACCGCACATATATCTACAATAGACACACTGCTAGACCACGCCCAGGATGAGTATGCTAACGTGATAGCGTCAATTATTCATCTGGACAGTCTCCGCTTCGTGGCCGGAGACCAAAAATCTTGGGGTGAATCTGGAGACAGGCCTTAGTTTTAGTAGTCATGTCAAAGCAGTAACTAAATCAGCATACTATCGTCTCAAAAACATTACAAGAATTAGATGTTTTGATTCCAGTCAAGATTTGGAGAAACTTGTTAATGCCTTTATCACCAGCAGGGATGGTTATTGCAATAGTCTCCTCAACGGCCTTCCAAAGGAGACCATTAGACAGCTGCAGCTGTCCTTCGGAAGGTAAGTTTTGCAATGAGTGTTATCTTCTGAGGCAATGAGGTCGACCTCTGGCCTGCCAAAGATTCCCCAGATTTCCTGAACCGTTTGTGGGTGGACCGTCCACTCGTCTGAGGGGACATTGCTCCGAGATAGCATGTCTGCTCCCAGGTTCAGTTTGCCCGGCACAAGCGTTGCTCTCAGCGAACGCAAGTTAAGCTGAGCCCAACTCAAGAGGAACTCTGCTAGAATAAAGAGGAGCTTTGAGGAAAGACCACCCTGGCGATTTATATAGGACACCACCGTCATACTGTCTGAGCGGACTAAGACGTGGCACCGACTCAGGTCTGACAGAAAGTTGCGAAGGCCCATACACACTGCCAGCATTTCCAGGCATTTGATGTGAAGTGACCTTCCTTTTTCGACCAGCGGCCGAAAGACAGTTTGCCCTCACACAGTGCCCCCCCCCAACTTAAGTTGGAAGCATCTGTCGAGACCACCTTCCTTCTGTAGACCATTCCAAGGGGCACGCCCTGTTCCATCCACTGATGGTTTTTCCAAGGGACCAGAGCTGCAACGCAGGCCTAGTTCACCTTGACATGGAGGCATCCGTGATGCCAAGCGTGTGGAGGAATTTCATTCCGCAAGTGAAGCCAGCCCAGCTGAAGTACCGAAGGCCATGAGGCCCAGCAATCTTTGAAATAATTTGAGAGGGCAAGGGGTTCTGATTTTGAATAAAGCCGCGAGCTGGTGAATGGCCAGTGCACGTTCTGGTGTGACTACTGCCTCATTTGAGTCGATAACTGTTCCCAGGAACGTTATTCATTGGCTGGGGGACAGCACGCTCTTGGCAAAATTGACCCTGAGTCCTAGGCATTCTAAGTGGCTGAGGAGCACTGATCTGTGAGATATAACCTCGTCCTCTGACTGGGCCAAAATGAGCCAGCCATCGAGGTAATTCAGGATGCGGATTCCAATCTGTCTGCGGGGAAAGAACCGCATCCATGCACTTTTCTTAAAAGTGTGGGGAGCCAGGAACAGCCCAAAGGGGAGGACCGTGTGTTGATAAGCTACTCCCTCGAAGGCAAATCTCAAGAATCGCCTGTGGTGGGGAGCTATCTGGAAGTGAAAGTAAGTGTCTTTCATATCCAGCGAAAAGAACCAGTCCCCTGGGCATATTTGCGTGAGGATCAGCTTCGATGTAATCATCCTGAATGTCCGTTTCATAAGGGCGTGGTTTAGATGTCTGAAATTGAGAATGGGTCCTCGTCCCCAAGAAGGATGGTGAGTCTTTGACTACCATCCTTCTTGGGGACGAGGAAGTAACAGCTGTAGAAGCTTGACTCGCTCTGAGCTGGGGAAACCGTTTCCACGGCTCCTTTCACCAGCAAACTCATCACTTTGGCACAGAGGACGTGAGTGTTGCTGCGCTGAACCAATGTGGAGAAGACACTGCCAAATTGAGGGGGTCTTTGAGCGAATTGAAGTGTATATCCTCATTGTATTATCCCCAGAACCTAGTATGACACTCCGGGGATGGCCTGCCAGGCCAAAAATTGGCAAGGGGTTGAATTGTTTTGAGCGGCAGGCTGCCTAGCCGGGGCCTGAGGCTCGTGATGAGGGGAAGAGGAAAAGTGCTCTCTTTTCAAATATGTTTGTGTTTTATTTTTCTCTCTATAACATCGATTGGCTGTGTGTGCGCTATTCGAAAGGACCCAGTGTTCAGAGGGGTATTTTCCACAAACACTCTGCCGTCTGTACCCAGAACTGAACGGGGCGCTAGGAGGCATAACAGAGGCTTTTTGAGGGGTAGTCCGGCTGCAGTGGAACTTGGCCCCTTCCTCTGTCCATTTGATCAGGAAGACGCCTGAGGTGCTGGGTCCAGCACTACAGCTGGGGGTGCAATTTTTGCTGGCTACTGATTCGGCACCATCTTGGGGCGACTAGAAGCAGCTGCAAAAATTGCCTGGGACGACTTCTGTGTGCCTGTGAACTGCAGGACCAAACAGGCCAGTAGGGGAGACCGGGGAGTCGAGGAAGGGGATTTTATCCGCATCCTTCATTTCTGTAAGGTTCAACCACAGGTGGTGCTCGAGCACCACTAGACTGGCCACGGACCTGTCGATCACCTGAGCCATCATCTTGGTGGCACGCAGAGCCAGGTCGGTTGCCCTGTGCAGCACCTTAAAAGATTTGGAGTTCTGGTTAGAACCCGTCAATGGAGCGAAGGAGTTTTGCCTGGAACACTTGCAGGACTGCCATGGAGTGAAGCGCTGAGGCCGCTTGTCCAGCTGATGAATAGGCTCATCCAACGATAGCTTAAGTTGTCCTACATGGCTTGGACGGGTGGGCGGCTTTTGCCTTCCAGCCAATGGTCATGGGTAGTGTGAGGAACCGAGAAGTCAGGAACAAGGAACACAAGCTTTTCACTAGAAAACGGGTCTTTATTTGAACCCAAGAAAACAAATAAACTCAAATCATACAAAAAGATAGAACAACAACAAAAAGAAAATTAAATCAAGTCATTCAGACAGAAAACTAAAACTGAACTCACAAACGAACAAAGCAACAGCTTATAAAGGGAAAGATGGGCCCATTACAAATTAAGAGGGAAAGCAACAAACTTTACATTCAACATATAACGTTAAATGAATCAACATCAAATCAAACAGAAACACATTAAATACAGATAAATAAAATATAAGTGTAATTATATATCATGAATGTACAACTAAATAAATCAATAGATAAAGAAATCAACTTTTCCTCCTTCCCCGGGCAACCTGAGTGAATGGTATGTCCGGGCAGAACCAGCAAATTGAAGCATTCAGTTTAAGAATGCTTAAATTCTCTGTTCCTGCCCGGACTCTACATTTCGTCACGCCAGGATGCAGCTGCAGCGAACCACATCTGAAGATCACCATACATCACCGGTAAACTTAAACTCAAAATAGAAACAAATGTAAGAAACCTATACAACAAAACTAATTTGTGTGCACTCCAAATCAGCAATGAAGTATATAAGATGAATTGTAAATGTAACCCTAACAATAAAGAACTAATGAATATTGTTTGTGGCATGTGATTATTATAAACTGAAACCAAAATGAATGCAAACAAAGGCAATTTAAATAAAGATTAACCTTAAATGACTAAACCTACTTCAAATAGATGCATGTGTGAGAGGTTACCTCCACATTACCACTCTTGTGCGGCCAACGCTCGGGCTGTCACAGGTAGGCAGAGATTAGTGGCCACTGACTCATCCATGGGAGGCAGGCTATCGTATCCTTTTTCTTCAGCACCGTCAACCGAAGTGAGGGCGGAGGAAGTAAAGGCACGTAGGCAGGACGAGTAGGGTGCATGCCAAGATCTGGTGATCACGTCATGGACCTCTGGGACGAATGGCAAAGCTCCTTGACGAGGGGCCTGGCGGCGTCCCGGCAAGAACCATTCATCCAGGCGGCTACGGGACGGCTCTTCTGGAGGAGAGCATTCCAAACCAAGCTCCTCCAAAGTATTAGACAGGACGATACAAATATCGGCATCCATGCCTGTACTGGATGCGCTGAGTGGCGCAGTCTGCAAGGGGTCAATATGTTAAGCTGACAATTAACTTTTATTTCTATATGCAGAATTTATGGAGAAATTCTGCCTCATATTCATGCATAATGCACATGTGAACATAAACTGAACACTTCATGTCATCACGTATTTCTGAACACAAAGTTTTTCAAATGGAATTTTTTCTGTTTCAAAAATTAAAGTGAAATCGACTAAAACTCACTCAGTTTACAATATATTTATACATTTTGCTGAAGATTTTAAATTGCTCCGGTAATTTTACATCAATTTACTGGTATCAGCCTACTGTGTGAAAGGGGCTAATGACAGCATACAATATATATATATATATATATATATATATAGTTCGGTAGACCTATATATATAAATTACACTATATATATATATATATATATATATATATTTGCTAATTATTTTATCATAAAGTTTTGTAATTTTGTCATTTTCTTTAAGACAGGAATAGAGCACTTCACCAGATTTGCAATGATTGTATGAAGATGAAAATCATTGTCAACTACACACAGATTAACAATTTTCCACCAAAACAAATGTTGAGGGTTTCATGTAAGAAATAAATCACTATTGTACTAACTGTGATGTAAAATAGAAAATACTGCAATATTAATAATAATAAATAATAACTAACAGTACTGAAAATTATTTTTTATAACACACTAGTAATAACAAAAGATTATTAATAGCATTATTATTTTGTAATAATAACTGATTATTATATCTACATAATATCGTTATGGTTGGGTTGGACAATGAAACTGAAAAATCTGGTTTTAGACCACAATCATTTATTAGTATGGTGTAGGGCCTCTTTTTGCAGCCAATACAACATCAACTTGTCTTGGATATGACAGATACAAGTCCTGCACAGTGGCCAGAGGGATTGTGAGCCATCCCTCTTGCAAAACAGTGGCCAGGTCACTTCGTGACGCTGGTGGAAGAAAACGTTTCCTGACTCGCTCCTCCAAAACACCCCAAAGTGGCTAAATATTATTCAGATATGGTGACTGTGCAGGCCAAGAGAGATGTTCAACTTCACTTTCATGTTCTTAAAAACACTCTGTCACTAGTCTTGCTGTGTGTTTTGATGCATTAACATCCTGATACATGGCACCACCTTCAGGGTACAATGCTTTAACCATCGAGTACACATGGCCCTCCAGAATGGTTCGGTAGTCCTTGGCTCAAGTATTGGGTCTATAGGGAGTGCAATGATATTGGAGCTCAAACCATCACTGATCCACCCCCATGCTTCACTCTGGGCATGCAACAGTCCGGGTGGTAAGCTTCTTTGTGGCTTCTCCACACCGTAACTTTCCCAGATATGGGACAGACAGTGAAGGTGGACTCAGAGAACAATACATGTTTCGCATTGTCCATTTCCACTGCAGGCAGCATTGAAACCGATGTTTGGCATTGGCACGAGTGACTAAAGGTTTGGCTATAGCAGCTTGTCCATGTATATTGACCCTGTAGAGCTCCTGGCGAACAGTTTTGATGGAAACACGAGATGAGATGCACATTTAATTCTGCAGTGAGTCGGGCAGCTGTGGTTTCATGTTTTTTGGATACAATCCAGGTTAGCACCCGGACATCCCTTTCAGACAGCTTCCTCTTGCATACTCCTGTTGAATGTGGTTCGTCCTTCATGGTAGTGTGCTGATATTATCTCTCGATACACCACGGAGACTTGCTTTCCTGGTCACAGATATGCCAGCGAGATGCGCACCAATAATTTGTCCACATTTGAACTCTGATATGTCTTGATTATGGTGTGTGCATTGCACTATTTTATGTACATCTGGGCTATTGCTTTGCTAATTCAACTGTCCCACTCTGCTCTTACTGGTGAAACATGCAGTCAGTGAATATTGGCCACCAGGCTGCGCAACCTCCAACCCTTTTTTTGGCCAGTCTTTCAGTTTCATTGTCCAATCCCTGTATTGTCATGAGTCCAAGCCCGGCGTTCCTCCCTCTCACCACCAGAGGTCGCCATCTCCCTTCCTCCTGGACTCATTTCCTTCATTCCACACACCTGTCACTAAGCACATCCTCAGCTGTTCCCCATTTGCAGTCCTTATATTCCATAAGCTAGATTATTATTGCTAGAATAATATTATTCTATTATTGCTAGATTACATGTATGTTGTACATGCATTTGTGTCGTGTATTTCAGTACACACAGGTCTATGCTCTTGAGGACACCAGCACTGCGTTGCATTCAGTGGTGTCCCATTCTGTTTTCTTTTTGTTTATATTACAATTCGTGCTTACCTGCTTTTGGACCCAGACCCGTTTTTCCTCAGTGCCCTTCGCCGTACTGTGACGTGTATATCTAGCAGCATCAGTATGAGATGGTTATTATATCACAGTTCAAACTGCAATCACAATATACGACAAAATGACTGCAATACAAAAATCAATATCGTGTTCACTTCCTTCAGTGCTGAAAAAGAGAACGAGAACATACAGGCCTGTAATGTACAAAATACAAAACCAGCAGTTTAATGTAAAAATGAATCAGTACACTTGAATTTATGTTAATAAAAAGACTAAAGATGCTACACAAATACAGCCTATTTCATACAAATGCAACTAGAAAGCAATACAACAAATATTCAGCATTTTAAAATGAAATACATTCAAATAAATAATAAATGCATTTCTGGTTCTGTGCATTGCACACGTTTATCTAACATGAGAACACAGATATCTATTCATGTAGCAGCGGCTCTCTGTAGACTGAATGTGTGTTTAACAGGCCCGTCTAAGCATGACAGACACGTGTGGTGTGAATATATATATTACGTGCACTCATTCCCTGTTCACTACATAGTGAATTCCACAGAAACAAGCCTGCAGACACTGCACTACTGCACTACTCTGTCTGGACTGAAGCAGGTGCTTTGGTCAGTTTGTCCAGAGGAGAGCCGAACTCTCTTCAGCGTGAGGAAGACCTCGTCGTCTCCTCTGCTGCTCCAGTCTCTGCAGGCCTTCCTCTCGTCCCAGTGCATGCTGGGATCCCGCTCTGTGAGCCGCCTCCATCGCCGTGATGTCAATCTGAGCGTATTTACTGGAGCTTTTGCCTACAGACAGCAAACACAATCGGCAGGGAATGTTCATGAGAATAAGCCTCAGGGAGAAAGCCTTGCCTGAAACAATTACATTGATCAAAGGTGACAGTAAATACAGTTATAATGGGACTGAAAATGTTTACTTTGAATAAATGCTGTTCTTTTGAACTTTCTGTTCATCTGTGAATCCTGGAAAATAACATGTATCATGGATTAAAATGTGTTATTACTGATCTCCGAAGATCATGTGACACTGAAGACTGAAGTGATGATGATGAAGATACAGCTGTGCATCACAGAAATAAATTACATTTTAACAGATATTCACATAGAAAACACTTATTTTCAATTGTAATAATATTTCAGTTTTGCTGTTTTTACTGTATTTTTAATCAAATAAATGCAGCCGTGGTGAACAAAAGAGACCTCTTTCAAAAATTATATAAAAATCTTACCAACCCCAAACTGCTCTAATATGAATAATTTTGTTACCACTGTGTATAAAACACATACAAATAATTTGAGATGAAGTACTGGCTCAATCTGTTATTGAACACTTAAGTATATAAATGTATATATATAAAAAATCTTAAAACTACTTTAAAAAATAAATAAATAAAAACAATACTTAATCACAATTAATTTTAAATGGTTTTTAATGCACAGTGGTAACTAAATAATATAAACAAAAACATATAAATAATATACATCAATATTTTAAATAACTACACTAATCATATACAAATCATAAATAATAGCAAACAAAATAGACACACTATATAGTGAAAATTGGCATTCAGTGGCATTTTAATATTGTATTTATTATATATACAGTATTTATGCTTTAAATTGAATGTAAAGTATTATGTATTTATGCTTTAAAAGAGTGAAATCTATTTTTGTCTGATGGATTGTATCTTGCATGTGACTTTGAGCGACTTGTGTGTGCTTTCTCGTTTAGTTTAACATAAACTGAATAACCAATCATATATATGTATGATGCTGATCTTATTAATACGTGACCCTGCACCACAAAACCAGTCGTAAGTGTCAATTTTCTGAAATTGAGATGCATTCATTATCTAAAAGCTGAATTAATAATATTTCCATTGATGTATGGTTTGTTATGATAGGACAATATTTGGCTGAGATACAAATATTTGAACATCTGTAATCTGAGGGTGCAAATAAATCTAAATATTGAGAAAATCACCTTTAAAGTTGTTCAAATGAAGTTCTTAACAATGCATATTACGTTTATTTATAACTGCGGTAAGAAATGTACAATATATCTTCATGGAACATGATCTTATTGATTTTTGGCATAAAATCTAAATCTATAATTTTGACCCATACACTGTATTGTTAACTATTGCTACAAATATTCCCCAGCGATTTATGATTGGTTTTGTGCTCCAGGATCACATATATGATTATTATTATTATCAGTGGTATGTTGTGCACCTCTGACGGCGGCGCTGGACTCCTGCAGCTCCAGTTCCATGTAATGCAGCTGTTTTTTGGACGTGGGGCTGGTGGGAATATTCACGTATATCACCGCGTCTCCTCTGAGTCTGTCCGTCAGCGCTGAACAAAACACAGAAACACACACACATTAGACGACACAGAGAAATCACGGAACACACACACACATCAAACAGCACAGAGCAATCCCAGAAAACACACAGATGTGAGTTCACCTTCAGTCAGATGAGGAGAAACCATCTGTGAAGCCGCCAGGGGCTCGTTCCTGCTGCGCTCCTCCTGACAGAGACGGAGAGAGAGACGTTTATCCACAGAAAAATACACCTTAATTAGTGCGATTCCTGCTTAAAAACCAACATGTCCACACCGGCTGAACGTGTGGGCTGTCTGAACAGGTTCAGCGGGGTTTCACTGTAGTGCTATAGATTTCCAGACAGACGATAAAGCCTTTGTGTGTTACAAATGCAGTTCTCACATGACTGACTCTCAATAGAGCGTACTGTGTGGCATTCAGCTGTGTTTAACTCCTCTGTCCTGAAACCCTGCAGGAATTATTCAATGAAAGGAGGAAGGAAATCTGTTTTATAATTTTTCATGCAATAAAAATGTACAATTATGTATTTTATTATAATAATTAACTATTTTTATGCTAATAACGAATGGCTTCAGACCAAATGAATCCTAAATGATTTTACATTTTTCTAAGCTGATTACATGTTGTGTAAATAACCACTAGATAGAGCTGTTACTGCACTGTTTAGATAACTGCCTCAATGGAAATCACTCAAAGCCTTCGTGAATATTCATTTCATTTATAGTTGTAGTTATTTAAGCACTTCAAGTTAAATTAAATTAAAAAGATGAACGTTACTTTGGCAATCAAAAGTTATATAACATAATAATATATATATATATATATATGCAAAAAAATATTATAGTAATCAGTATGATCCAGGGGCGATTCTAGGGTGAGTGGATGTCCGGGACTAAGCCCAAAGACGTGTCAGAATACATGGGATACACTTAAAAATATAGGCTACATGTTTAAGTGATGCTTTACCTAAGTGCCTTTATTTTTTAAAGCCATATAATAAAAAATGTAATTATGCTATATATATATATATATATATATATATAAGTATGATTAAACATTCAGGGCTCTATTATATAGCCTCTATACACTTATTTTTTAGCACTTGTAAATGTATTTAGACTGCACATACCCTATTGCATAAATAATGTTATGAGATTTAAGTTTTAAATATAACAAGTGGAATATAGAAACATTAAATTATAGAAAAATACAAGGATTTTTTTGTGTTGCGGAGCTGATAAACGAGTCGTGGGATTTTGTTACGCTTTTGTTTCGTTTGTTTTTTGATGTTCTTCATATCCAGACAACAGACAAACACAATGTACTTGAACCGGCAGAAAACATTGGTGTCAGTCTGGAGCCCTGGGCTTTGTTTGAAAACATTTGTGTTAGTGAAATAGAGCAAAGGACAATATTACAATTTAAGCCACTTAAAATTAACTTCTTTTTATTGAATTGTTGCCCTGACATGAAGAAAAGTCTGCCACAGACCATGATAACACAACATATAATCCCTCTAAATGCGTGTGTCTCCTAGAAAGACGGTGTATGTGTATAATATAATCCTATAATTAAATAGTATATATATATGCTATTTGTTGCTTCAAAGTGACAGGGCTCAGTAACCAACAACCTAATATGACAGATGACAAGATCTGCTATAACTTCTTATCGATGGTTGGGCAGTTTACATGTCAGTCAGAAGTCCCAGCTTCAGTGGACGGTTCCTGACCGAGAGTAAACTGTGGTTCGGGATTTTAATCCGCATGAAAACTCAGTGATGATGATGATGCATACAGCGCATGGTAATAAAAGCATTTGGGGCTTTTCTAAAAACATTCAGGGCTTCAGCCCCCTTAGCCCACCCCTAGCGCCCCCCCCCCCCCCCAGTCAGATTCATTAACATATTTCACACACATGCTTTGATATTTAAAAAAGTTGTCTGCTATTTTTAACCAACATTCATATTTAGTATTATTTACATATTATTATAGTTTTTATTAATATTTTGATTTAGATTTTCGTTTTCATTTCAATTAGTTTGCATCAGCTACAGTATCGAGGGTTAACAGAGCACCAACCATCAATAGAGATATGAATCCAGCTGCTGTGTTAGGTTACATTTGTTTTAGTGCTGTATCTTTCACACATTTCTATCCGCTGTAATGCAGACGCTCACCTCTTGTCTCCTGTCTGGTGATCGGCTGTCCATGAGTTCATAAGCCGGATCCGTTCTGCCTTTCTCTGCCCATATTCTCTCTCTGTTATTATCTGGACAAACACAGAAACAAACACTACATATCAATTTTCAATTCAAAATGTATATTCTCCTATGCCAGCTTACTAATCTTTCCTTCTGTGTAGTATATTTAGATGATCTAATTTGCATGAAAAATTACAGACGGTAGGATTTGGTCAGAAAGTGTCTAAAAACACAGTTTTGCAAAACACTAAAATGTCTCAGAAATCAGACACACTTGGAAGTAAGCGTGCATCAAACTCGCTTCGAAGTCCTTGAGGATCTTCATCCATCCAAAGCTTCTCAGAAACGGGAAACAACAACACAGACGGGTTTGCAGGCAGAAGAAGGTCATATTAATTGGATTAGACAGAGACTCCTGGAGTGAGGAGGAGAAGATTGGAAGGGTCCTCAGAGGAGAGTTGGGTTAGAGACGAGACGAGAGTCCGTGTGACGCTCTCTTACCTTCTGCAGGTATTTGCTTCAGAGCGACTGTGGAGGAACAGGAGGACTCGGAGATGTTTCTCATCAGTTCTCTGGACGGAGGAGTGGGTCTGAGGATCCGGCAGCTGTCCTCTCCTCTTCTGCACCGGACACAGTTCTCGTACAGGACGGTGTGTCTGGACGCTGCCATCGACTCATAGATGCTGCTTCTGTCTGATCTCACAGCAGGACTGTAGTGTGACAGGAGATCAGAGAGACTGGAGTCGTAGTTCACCGATCGCTTCTCCTCATTGGTCTGTGAATGTTCAGGCGAGGGCTTCTGTGGATCGTGAATGGTCGAAGATGAGTGTCTGATCTCCACTGGCTCCTGATTGGTGGGTGGTTCAGTGACATCAGCAGTGGGCGTGGCTGAATGTTCACCTGGTGCTTTAAGAGTGTGTCTGTACTTATTAGCTATATTAAAACGTGCTGTAAATTAGTTAATAAATATGAGAAAATAAGTATATTTAAAAGACCTTGCAGATAATATAATATAAACGAAATAAAAGGCCACTTAAATGACTGTTTCTGAACACACTTAAGTAGACTTTTTAAAAAGTGACCTTTGAAATAATTTCCAATTAAACATTTTATTTTAAAGTTAAATCTCACCTGGCGCAGTGTGCAGTGAATGATGAGGAAAAGAGCCCTGTTTAACAAACACAGAGCACATCGATGAACAGATACAGAACAGCATCATCAACGCCACTTAACACAAGTCTGCTCTTATAGCAGTTCATCAGGAGGTTTTTCCTCACAACTCTCAGAAAGAAATTAATTTTTTATTTTTTGGAACAACTATAACTGCAAAAAATAAAACAACTCCAGATTTGCTGCGCTTGTTTGTAGGGCTATGCAATTTGTCCAATGCTTTTTTAATGATAAATTAAATCATTTGTTAATCTTGATTGTCATTTTCGTGGAATATATTGTTTTTAGTGAAAATTTAATTCAAATGTCCAGTTCACAGTAAAATGCAGAACAATGAAAACGAGTATAAGGTGTAATAAGAACCATGGCAACATCTCCAAAGACACTTGGAGAAATAAACATGCAAAGCTACAGTACTGTGAAAATATTTAGATTAAAAATATATTGTATATATCAAAAAACTTTTATTAGCTAATTTATTCTGAAACACACAGCGCACTTATACAGGTAACTAAACGCATTAAGCCATGTCACAATTATGATTATTGTGATCATTGTTTAATTTTTTTTTTTTTTTTTATTATTTTAACATTATAATTTTGTTTGGATTCACTGTTTGGATTCTTTTTGCCTATTTTGTTATTGTTTTTTAAACATGTCTATACAGTTTTTTATTATTTAAGTTTGTTATTTTAGAAAATAATGATAAACTTAATGAAAATTGTACATACTTTTAATTATTTTTTATTTTATTTACTTTAAATATTTTATTCCAATATATCATGCAGCCCTAATCCATTCTTGTGTAACAAATAAAGAGAAACATATATACAATAATATTTTTATACAGTTTATTAGTTTAACTTTTTCATCTACATAGTTTTTATAAATCATTGAAGTTTTAGTTATTCTAGTACATCAAATTAAAAGGAATTAAAATGAGAAATGTTGCCTTTGCGATTACCTAAAATTAGGTAAGTTAATTATTTTATTTAAATGAATGTTTTTTAATGATTATTAATTTTAGAAATAATTTCACTGAATTTAAAATGTTTCAGTGACCCATAATGAACTATAATAACCATGAGTAGTGTACATACCTTGAGTCCTCCACAGATGGGGCATGAGGTCAAGAGGGATTTCATCCCCGCAGGAGGAAGTGAACAACAGGATAATCCCTGAGCCTCCTCCCCTTTTATAAGGCCCTCCATTGTATGTGACTCCTCCCCTTTATCAAGCTCTGAATCTGATTGGCTGGGAGATTCGTCTTGAGATATGCTGCTGTGTCTGCTTCCCTCCAGCAGGCTGCGGGGAGAGTCGTACAGGAACCGCAGGGACGAGGGAACCTGGTATTCGTGGACGGGACAGGATGAGCAGGAGCACAGGTATTTCTCTGGCAGGTTAAGCAGCGTGCCGTCCTCCTCTCTAGGACCGGCAGCATCCAGACTCCCGCTGTAGGAAGAGAAGCTGCCGGTCGCGATGCCGCTGTCAGACGAGTTCTGTCGGCCGGACTCTTTCAGTTTCCGTGAGCAAACGGGATCGGCCAGGACCTGGAGTTTCTCCTCCACCTGAGACATTTCGGCAGAGCCGGGCAAAACCAGATCGCTCCACGGCGCAGGGCGACTGCTAATGCTGCAGTCTGATTGGCTCGTGTCCGAGTTGTCAGAACCGGAAATGCTGCGGTCATCGCCCACAAGCGAAGAGCCGAAGCGCGAGCTGGAAGCTTTCAGGACAGATGAGAAAGAAAGCAATATCATTATTTCTAATTACATATTTAATGCACATAAAAGATGTTGAGAAATAACTGACTTGACCATTTGAATGACTAAATTATTGATTTGTATGAAAAATATTATTATTTTCATAGATCCATGTTAAAAGAAGTGCCTTTAATTGAGTTGAATGGGTACTTTAATTAGTAAAATTAGGTACTAAAACTCGCAGATAATATATAAAAAATAACATATAAAATATATATGGCATGCATGTATGAAATAAGAGACCACTTAAGTGTCTTAAAGAGAGACACTTTCATGACTGTTTTCCTAACACACTTAAGTACACTTTTAAAAAGTGTAAATAATGTCAAATAAAAAAATAAAATATTTGAAGTACATTTTAAATCATGTTTAACACTTAAGTGGCCTCTTATTTTTTTAAGTGACTTAAAGAGACACTTTCATGACACTTAAGTGTAAATACTGTCACATTTTAAATCATTATGTTTTAATAAAGTTTTGTCGTGTTTTAAATAATTACACTAATATACTAAAGCACACGTTAAGTACCTGCTTATAATTTTAAATACATTGTGATATTCAATATTATGTTTAAAGTTACTATATTTTAAATGCAATAAATTGCAACTTAACTATTACAAATATGTCATTTCAATTTTTTTAACTACATGGTTTCTCTAGAAATGTCACATTAAATTATGTTTTAGCTTATCATAAATGCTTGCCAGTATATTCTGCAGTACTTTAACCATATTTGAAAAACAACAGAAGTAATTATGAAATTACATATAAAGATGCACTTAAGTCATACTTAAGTGAGTAAATTAAAAAAAATAATAATCACATTTAATATCAACTGAAACTATAGTACATTTTAATTTATTTGCATTTAACATGCGATATTACACACAACAAGCAGAGATATGTTTGGTGGGACAGACAGGTGAGCCGGTACCTGTGCTGTGAGACAGCAGACTGAGCCTCCGCTCCAGATCCTCCGCCTCATGCTTCAGTCTGTCCTGCGCTGAAGCTGCACTGATGCTGGACTCTGAGAGAAAATCAAAACCGACTGTGAGACACCCAAACCCGAATATGACATGGAAACAAACAAAATGGAAATGCTAGCATTTGATCTGCTGCTGTGCGGTTATCAAAAATAGGGTCAAATGCCATGTGTCTGCTAACATTTGCAAAACACGAAGAAAAGTTTGCTTTTAAGCAAATAAAATGCCTCAGTGGTCTATGTTCATATGATGCATTCTTGGTGCAGTCAGGCTTCAACGTTCCTGAACGAGCGAGTTTTAAATCTGAAAGTTTGGCTTCAAGCGCCGTTATGCTGCTCATGTGAAGCAGTGCTACTGTTATTTTAGTATTACTTACCGTATATACTGTCACACTAATAATTGGAATTAAAGTTTATTTTCATATTTTGATAATTCAATTTATGATTTTTTTATGTTTTGTTATATATACACATACATACAAACATTAAAAATGGAAAAGTGTATATATACAGTATATATATATATATATATATATTTCAGTTGGTTGTCAAGGCAACATTTAAAATAGTTGTTTACGTGTTTTTTAAGTCATCCCTCTTATATTTTATGTCTTATAACACATATTTTATACTTATATTATGTTTCAGCCTTATTTCAACGTAGACATCTTCACACAAGAGGTGCACAGAAATCATCAAGACAGATATGACTACTGCATGTGCATAAAGTAACTGGCCTGTCAAGCATGTATTTAGCAGAGCTATTTAATTATGCTTGAAGCAGTAAATATACAAACAAATACAAATTAAGCTCGGATGAGCTTTATTTGTCACATACACAATTATACAGAGTATAATGAGGAGTGAAATGTGTTCTCTGCATTTAACCCATCCAAGTGCACACACTTGGAGCAGTGGGCAGCCGACTGTGCAGCGCCCGGGGAGCAGTCGTGGACTTCCTGTCGGAGCCGGGATTCGAACCCACAACCTTGGGTTACCTCGGGTTTCAAGTCCAACGCTCTATACATTAGTCCAACGACTGCCCGAAAGAGGACATACATGATATTATAAGGAGCATTTGATTGATTTCAGATTCAGATAAACATGTAATTCTATATTGTAGCTAGACTAAAAAGACGCCACATTCCATTCATTATTGTCAGCTCTCTCTCACTCTCTCGGTTGTGGGTTCGAATCTCGGCTCCGGCAGGAATTGTCCACAACTGAGGTGTGTAAGCCTGGTGCCAGCATGTCTGCCCCCCCCCCCCCCCCCCCCCCCCACCCCCCCCCCCCCCCCCCCCCCCCCCCCCCCCCCCCCCCCCTCGAGAGGACAAAAGGCCCTCCTAAGAATCCACAAAAACTATCTCTTGCATATATAACAACAGCATCCAAGACGCAACACACTGGGTGGTCCACACCCTGTACTGACGGTCTCATCATTTCCCCCTCCCCTCATCACCTAAAATTCACTGAAAAACCCATGCAATGTAATATGTACATGTTTGATATCTTTTGAAATGTCTCAGTGCGCCTGGTAAAATGGTCTCATTCTCCCAATCATAAGGAAAAGCTAAAAGAAGTTCTAAAGTATGAGAAGCGTAGTGTACAACTCAAAAGTGTGCCCTCCCACTGATCTTCTATTCAAAACACCTCCTGTATGTAAATAAGCATTCCCTGCCACAGGATATCAGGAGCCATTTGGTTGCAAATTCTAAAGTCTAATTATAATACCACCATTTGGCGGGTTTATTGAATTATCTGGGTATATAAGGAAAGGGGACACAAAGTTCTGGGCGTCTGTAGCTTGATTGCCCACACAACCACTGTGTGTAGTTTTCATTTTCCAGGTATGGTTAACTGATGATTCTATTCTTGTAACACTGGAGTTTTGAATTATTGCTTCGATTACCTGGTCAATAAATTGTAACGTTTGATTCTATTCTAACTGCCTCTAAAGATTGCTTTCTCCCTATTTGATTAGTGGATCCGTATATTTCCGCAAGCCTGCGTCAGTTTTAGCGACGGCTAATATCCGGCATCTTTTAAGTGTACTTGGATGCAGGGGCGGGTTAATTCCATTTAGGGACGGCGAACGCCATCTGATCAGACTAAACTCGGGTACGCCTATACCTCTGACTTTTGATTTAATGTTACTTTAAACAAGGATTTGACCAATCCAAAGCTATTACGAGTGTAGTACATTGATCTGCTAACATATCTGATAGTGGCCAAAAACCTTTACTGAAGTAAACGATTGAACTCAAGTTCTGAGGGGGCTCCAAGAGGGTTATTCGATGTCTCTGATTGTGTACGTGTAAATTTACGGCAAATCTTAGATACATAACCATAATTTACCTCTGATTGGTGACCGGGCCTGACGAGATTGTGTCCGTGAGACCTGTGAAAAACAGGGCCTCTGAGCGATATGCTCCCTACATCTGGGCGGGTAAAGTATTAAAAAAGAGCTGATAAGAATAATCAATCATTCGTTCATATTTTAATGATGCACAGATATCATTAAAACCTTTTCATTTATGGAGTCAGATGAAATAACGAGACAAAATATATAAGAATAAGTGTTCCATTTTAATGTTGTGTCGTGAAAAGGAAAGACTGTAATACGCAAAGCCCTTCACCCGCTAAACGACTGCCGTCATTGGGTCGATCGAGCCGGGCCTTACAGGTGAGACTCAGCGTCCAAGTCCTCCAAGTGTGCACCGGCACAAAAGTTAGGTGCACCCAAATTTTTATATAGGCAATATTGACTAGTAAACGACTAACTAACAATCTGGTCAACATAAATTTCTTTATTTGAAGCACAATTCTACAAGAAAGGTAACTTACTGAAAAAGTGTTGGTGCTTAAAGTGCTTCACTGAGCAGAGATTTAAACTTAAAACATCTCAAGATAAATAAAATCTAAATTAAGAGTTTTAAGGGCGTCAAACTGAACATCTCGTGGCTCAAGGTCTTATGGACTATCCTCCATTGCAGTCACATGCCCCTCGAATGGCCAACTCCTGTAGTTTGGCCTTCTTGATCTTTGGCCTCGGCTAAACCAGCTGGCCACACGCTCTCTAGCATCAACATCTTCCAGACTTGACCCCTCTACACTGAGTCTTATCAGATCTTCCACTGTGTCTGAACGAAGGGATGCTCTAGTGCAGTGCTTCTCAAGCCCCCCCCCCCCCCTCCCCCCCTTAAACCCATAAAACAATCCGGCGCCCCCATCCCACCACAGACTACCAAATCATTTCACTAAACATAATGAAAAAAAAAAGTATTTACAGTTTTTATAACCAATTCTTACTATGCAAAAAAGAAGTATACTTAGGCCTTTAGTGTTATGTTAGAAGCATTTTTATACTCATACCTTTTCTTGATTTAATATTTAGAATTTTGTTTTAGCTTTATTTTCATTTAAATGTTTAGTTTTGAAATGTTGTATGCATTTGTCATGTTTATTTCATGTCTTTTTCTTCTTAAATGTGTGTATATAATATGTATAGTTTTAACTTTAAATTTTAGTTACTTTTTCTTATTTGTAAGTCGCTTTGGATAAAAGCATCTGCTAAATGACTAAAAGGAAAGTAAAGAAAAAAATAACTGTTCTGTTCTGTCTAATCGTCTCTCTGTGCTCATACTGTATTTTAATGCAGCCAAATTCTCAATAAAACTGTTTTACTTTATATATTTGACTGTTTATGTTGTCAGTCAACGGGATGAATATGAAATAATGACTGAAACACGTCCCTTTAAGAATTCATAACCAGCTCTCCCTTCCAAGAAGCTAGTCTGCACAAAAATACTAATTTATAATTTTATTGAGCCGTTGTCTGATGAAATCAAATAATACACAATATAAGACAAGACAATTCCTGTGCTGTGTTTTCTTCTATATTTGCATGTACATTTAGAGAAGCAATAATATCTGTTTTAACTGAACGGGCTCCTCTCAGACGCTCGCTGAACAGAGCAGATGCAGAGAAAGCTGCTGATCTCGCGCCGTTGCGGCGATCACAGAGACACTCTGAGAGACTCGATTTGTCACTAGTTGCTTTTTTTGGAAAACAAAAAGTTGCTATGGGGGTCTACAAATGCGCTAAATGTCGCTAAGTTGGCAACACTGCACGCATCTCTACTACTCACCTCTTTCTCTCTGTCTGACTGCAGCAGCACACGTGACGCATTTGTCAACGCGCACACACACATACAGGAATATCTGGACCACGGCCAATCAGAGGGGGGGGTCCGCCCTTCACTATCTCTGAGTGGTTTAGACCACGATATAAGCCTAACGGGAGTGTCTTTTGTTGAACCACATAGAGTTTGAGTCACGGATACTTTTTTTTCTTTTCTCGAATGGCTGGACGCACCAGTGCGCCCTGGGATTTTTGTTAGTCGCACCCGTGAGAAATTAGGTCGCACGTGCGACCAAATTGGTCGCACTCTAGAGCCCTGTGACGCCATACACGCTGTCTGCCATCTGCCCTGTACATTGAAAACCGGGATTCATCCATGAAGAGAACAACTCTCCAAAGTGCCTGACACCATCGAATGTGAGCAATTGCCCACTCAAGTCGGTTACGACAATGAACTGCAGTCAGGTATAGACCCCGATGAGCATGCAGATGAGCTTCCCTGAGACGGTTTCTGACAGTTTGTGCAGAGATTATTTGGTTATGCAAACCGATTGTTGCAGCAGCTGTCCGGGTGGCTGGTCTCAGATGATCTTGGAGGTGAAGATGCTGGATGTGGAGGTCCTGGGCTGGTGTGGTTACACATGGTCTGCGGTTGTGAGGCCGGTTGGATGTACTGCCAAATTCTCTGAAACGCCTTTGGAGACGGCTTATGGTAGATAAATGAGCATTCAATTCACAGGCAACAGCTCTGGTGGACATTCCTGCAGTCAGCATGACAATTGCACGCTCCCTCAAAACTTGCAACATCTGTGGCATTGTGCTGTGTGATAAAACTGCACATTTTAGAGTGGCCTTTTGTTTTGGCCAGCCTAAGACAAACCTGTGCAATAATCATGCTGTCTAATCAGCATCTTGACATGCCACACCTGTGAGGTGGATGGATTATCTCGACAAAGGAGAAGTGCTCACTAACACAGATTTAGACAGATTTGTGAACAATATTTGAGAGAAATAGGCCTTTTGTGTACATAGAAAAAGTCTTAGATCTTTGAGTTCAGCTCATGAAAAATGGGGGCAAAAATAAGTTTTACATTTATAATTTTGTTCAGTGTATATATATATATATATATATATATAATACAGTTTGAGAAACAACAACAATGCAATGGCCTGCATGCTGAATATGGACCAATAAGATCAAATACACAGGTTGTCTACTTTAATGTCAGTTCACATCTTTGGTTATTTATTGAGGACATTATATAGACGTTATACAAAGAATACTGTAAATTGACAAAAATTGCAGATTTAGAAGTGATTAATATTACAAAGCTTGGGTAATTATTACATCATCCCTCGTCCCTATATAAATATGATACTGAATATAAAAACCGTTGGCTTGAGATTAACAACTAGAGAAAATTGCAGCATCACTGATTAACACTGATCATACTAAAAGCAGTGTTTTTACATCATTTCCTTATGTGGTCTCCTCCAATCTCTGTCCAGACTTGAGTTATTACATGCTATACGAGTAAGTGAGGGACACGTTGAGCACATGTTCGGGGGTCACAGCAGAGCCCCAGTGTTTATCTAACACTTAAAGTGCTATTAATAGGGCAGACATGTGGATGAGATGGCAAACGGCCAGTCACTGATCAACACATCCAAAGGGACTTCATAAACGCACTTTGCATTCAAGCTTTTTGACCGAATCAAACATGAGATGCAGCAGATTTCATGGCGTTTTCCTTCAGCTCGGTCTCACACCTGCTATCAGACAGAGAGTGAGAGGATGAGGTTACAGTCATCAGGAACGCTCGCGTATATAAACTGTGACTTTGACCCCTTGATCTCCTGTCGTCTCAGAATAGGAGAGAAGCTCGAGTTCTGATTTGTCAGGAGGAGGTGTGAAGCGTTCTGATTGGATGGGCCGATATGTAAACACTTGTTAGTGTCTTAAATATCCCAGTAAAAACCTTAGGGCTTTTCTTGCATTAATTATATCAGAGGTTTCAAAACTAGGGCTACAAAGGGGAAACTAAAACATTAACTAATTATTACATTTAAATAAAAAATTGTATACACCTACTATTACTCTATTATTGACATTTTTAATTACTTGCTCTGGCTTTAGTACAATGACAATATAAAAGACAGCAAACTAAACATTGTATTTATGATATCACACTTGCTATTTTTCATGCACAATTTAAATTAATCTTCATACATTCTATACACTTTTTAAATACCGGTCTTTTAATTTTTTTATGAAAAAGAAGTAGACTTTAGCATACTTTTAAAAAGACTACTTGTCATGGAAATTATATACTTCCCTTTGTTGCAGGCCATTGTTGCCGTTCACACTGAACACATATCTAAAGCATTTTCTAGAGGGATGTCTATCACCGTTGCACTCGCGTATTGCATAAGAGAGCCGCATGTTTAGAAAAAAAAATCAACTTTTAAAAAACATGTCTTGAGACGTTATGCCGTTTTTTTCTGCATCCCACAGCATCTCGTGTTTTTAAATGAAAAAAGTGCTCTTTGTGATTAGTTTTGGGTCCTTCTTATTAAACTATACATACATATATGATGGTTTTTGTTTCTATTTGTTTAAACAACGTAATTCATTATGTATAGTTTATTCTGCTGGATATGTCTGCCACGTTTGACACTGTCAATCATCAGATCCTCCTGTCCACCCTCTCATCACTGGACATCACTGGGATTCCACTTTGCTGGTTTGAATCCTATCTCACTGGTCGGTCTTTCAAGGTGGCCTGGGGAGGGGAGGTATCCAAAGCACATAAATTGGTCACTGGGGTTCCCCAGGGCTTGGTTCTTGGACCCCTCCTCTTCTCCACATACACTACATCACTGGCTCCCATCATACAGGCACATGGCTTCTCCTACCATTTCTATGCTGATGACACACAGCTCTATCTCTCATTTCCACCAGATGATCCAACGGTAGCTGCACGGATCTCAGGTTGCCTGGCGGACATCTCGGCATGGATGAAAGAACATCACCTACAGCTCAACCTGGCAAAGACTGAGCTTCTTGTCTTCCCTGCAACTCCAACTCTACAGCATGACTTCTTGATTCAGTTAGGTTCATCAACAATTACCCCATCAGCTTCGGTCAGAAATCTTGGTGTAATCTTTGATGATCAGCTGACCTTCAAAGAGCACATTGCAAAGACTGCTCGATCTTGCAGGTTTGCACTTCACAACATCAGAAAGATCAGGCCCTTTCTGACAGAGCATGCTGCACAACTTCTTGTCCAGGCCCTTGTCATTTCTAGACTGGACTACTGCAATGCTCTTCTAGCTGGACTTCCATCAAACACAATCAAACCTCTACAAATGATTCAGAATGCAGCGGCACGACTGGTCTTCAACGAGCCCCAAAAAAGCCCATGTTACACTTCTCTTTGTCTCCTTGCACTGGCTACCAGTTGCAGCTCGCATCCAGTTCAAGACACTGATGCTTGCATATAGAACAACCACAGGCTCAGCACCCACCTACTTCCACTCACTATTACGAATTTACATCCCTTCCAGAATTCTGAGATCTGCTAGTGAGCGACGCCTCGTGGTTCCATTACAGAGGCTCAATATCACTCTCCAGAACATTCTCGTTCACCGTTCCTGACTGGTGGAATGATCTTCCCATCCCCATCCGGAATGCTGGATCCTTGTCAATCTTCAAGCAACAACTGAAAACTCATCTCTTTCAACACTACTTGACTTCATCATAAAAAAAAATAATAAAAAAACACTTTACTTTTTTCTATATCTTCATCGTTCTCTCCTCTTGCTAGCTTGTATTTATTTGAACAATGCCTGAGACTTGGTGTTATGGGCACTTCCTCTGTCTGTTTGCCTCTTCAAGATTAATCGCTTTATGTATTCCCCAATTGTAAGTCGCTTTGGATAAAAGCGTCCGCAAAATGACTAAATGTAAATGTATAGTTTATAAACATTACTTTAAACAGTATGCACTTTTTTCAAAGATAGTTGTGTTATTTTATTGCTTTGAATAAACGTGCATTAGTAATATTTTGCTCGATGCGCCTTCTTGTGGCCTCAGGAGAGAAGCCAAAATCTTTTTTCCGCCTTACAGAAATTATGCCTTTTAAATTCAAATATAATTCTAATATTGATAATATTTTAGTACAAAATTAGAATTGAGTTTTTCACACAGTCACAGTCAATGCGCTTAAAGATTTGCAGACCATTCCAAAAATTGCGGATGGCTTACGTATCATGGCCCATAGAAACAGTCCATAATGAGGCATCTAGGTATATATATCTATGGACCATACTACACTTCAGCCGGCGAAACTGGCTAACTAGCACATTATTAGGAAAGGCGATTTGCAAAGATTCATAAAAAACCCTTATAATCACTCCTTCTGTAGATAAAGCTGGATCATGAATGATTCGCGCGAACATAGATGCATTTATGTAGATCGGGGATCGGCGCATTCACTTCAAAGCAAAAGTAACGTTAATAATCTGTGTCTTTAGTGGCTCAGATTTTGGGAGTTAATGAGAACTGCTATATTCATTATTAAATCCAACAACAAAACACCTCAATCGCTTAATCGGAGACATCTGATCTTCCCTGCACCAGAGTCGGTCTCAGGGATAGGTCTAAGGTAAGACGGTCTTGTCAATCAACTATTGTGGGAGGGGTCTGTACAGAACTACATCATTCTGACAGGAAGCTCAGATCAGCCTGATTTGAGAAAGGGGATTTTAAAATAGGGATTTAAAAAAAAAACACTGGGTGGATTTGTATCATTATAGGATGGATGTGTACACACACATCTAACACACATTTATGTTCAAACAACTTGTAAAGTGAATTTTGCATCCGATGACCCCTTTAAACAGACGTGATGAGACTCGTGCTGGATGTGTCCCGGTGGCAGCACTGACCTGGCAGCAGGGGCTTCAGTCCAAACGGGCTTCTGGACGGGGAAATGCCACGAACAATACAGTCGAAGAGAAAACTGATCTGCTCGCCCTCGGCACAGGACAGGAAGAACACGCCGGCCCCTGCACACAGATACAAAATCAAACCCATGTGTTCGACAGTCTCCCGCGGAACACAAATGGAGAATGATACTGAACTGAATAATGCACTGGTTGCTCTTTTCCATTCAGATGTTTAGGAATTGAAGTATTCAAGCTTCTAAAAGGAAACTAAAGCTTTGTCCTTATACTCTATACCGAGGAATTCTGAGCTTTGTGTGACGAGGAACAAAACTATTGTATAATTCAGTATAGTTGCACATTGCTTAAGTCTACTGGTCGACTTTTATGATTTTAATGAGATTTTGTCATTTTATTTAATGCGATACACCACTCAAAAACAGAGAAACAAACAGACACGTGTAGAGACACAATTCAGAATTTTTTTTTCAATTTCATAAATTTTCGATTTTCAAATAATTTTTGGGGACATTTTAGCCGGCACCATTCCTCATTAGCTTTCATCATTGATGAAAAAAGTATACAGGATATTCTTCAAAACTCTTCTTCAAAAATCTACAGAATAACTATATGAGGGTTAATAAATAAGGACAGAATCTTAATTTTATTTGTGTAAACTATTCCTTTAACAAATCTGTAACATTCAAATCTGACTCTGGACAAGATATAATATATATAATTTTATAGCTTTTGTTTATATTTGAATTAGACTATTTTTCATATTTATCATTCTGTTATCACTTAATTAATTCATTATTTTGTCATTTCTGTTATTTTTTAAACATGTGAATGTATCGTTTTTAAGTTTTAGTTTTCTTATTTAATTTCAACTTAAACTAAACAAAAATTAGAAATGTTGTTGACATAAATTTAGCATTTGATTTTTATGGCTTTAGTTTCAGTCAATAATAAATCACAAGAAGGTGCTTTTACTAAATGATTTAAATAACTGCTTCTTATATTCTCTGTGCCTCCAGCTGGTGCTGTGTCGTGTATCGGTCTCTAGAAGGATGCCATTGACGTCTGACTTGCTCCTTCTAGATATCTGATGAAGTTTGATGAGGTGGAGGTCACTGAGCAGAGACATCCATCACTCTACATACAAGACCACCCAAAACCTAACAACCACACAAACACTGTCAGCTGTGACCACACACACACACACGCACACACACACACACACACACACACACACACACACACACACACACACACACACACACACACACACACACACACACCACACCACAACCACACACACACACACACACACACAGACAGACACACACACACACACACACATTGTATTCATATACACACCCTACACCTAAACCTACCACTCATACAAAACTACAGGCATTTTTATATCCTCCACAATGATCAAAATGTCCCCACAAGGTCAAAATTGACTGGTATTACTATACCGGTGGGGACATTTTGTTTCCTTAATGTAGGGAATACCAGTTACACACACACACACACACACACCGCCACACACACACACAACCACATTCAATCAAGTAAACAAATCAGCTGTTTTGAATGCTGTCACAAACCAATGCAACCATTTAGAGCATCATTAATCTTAGCCGCATACTGAGCAAAGTGAGCATTTGTGAAATCTGACTCTACACCTATTTACTTAATAACTGCTGAGCAATACAAGAGATGCTATATATTAGGGGTGTAAATCTGATGGTTTGTCACGATTCGATACGATATCGATTCTCATACCCAGCGATACGATATTTGCGATACCTCAAAAAATTATACGATATAATTCGTTTCGATTCGATACAGGAGTATATCGATCGCTTTATCGATATTATCATATTATATACCTATTTTAAACAACCATCTACATTTTTATTAACTCACAAATGCAACCAAAATATATAACATGAACATAAATATAGAAAAGCTACTATGGGCTCAGTGCTAAACATCTTTTCTACAGATAACCAAATTACAAGCAATAGCAGAAAATAAATACAATAGAAGAAAGACACATTCAATAGACAGAGCTTTTCAGGTTTTTCAGCTCAGTCTAAAATACATTTTCAGAAACG
>QVTF01007229.1:0-26067 GCA_003573665.1 Oxygymnocypris stewartii | reverse complement strand
CGTCGGATGTTGACGTGACGTGAGTGCTCTCCTTCACGTCCGCGTTCCCAACCCAGCGCCGCTGGGTTATGATCAAGATCAATTTTCAACCCAAAATTGGGTTAAAACAACCCAACGCCCTTACCCAGCGGTCTCAACCCAGCATTTGGGTTGGAAAAACAACCCAGCGTTTTTTAGAGTGTAATGAATATGGCGTAAATCTGGCTGTAAAAACATAAATGACATATTTGATCATTTGGCAACAATATCTAATCTTAAAACCACTAAGAAAACTCATAAGCAAAAACAAGAGAATGAAAAATGGTTTGATTTGGATTGTAAAATAATAAGGAAAAATTTAAGACAGCTTGCAAACCAAAAACACAGACAACCAGACAGTTCAGATTTACGCCTTCATTATTATGAAGAGCTTAAAAAATATAAAAATACACTCAGAAAGAAGAAAGAACAATACATCCAAAATCAACTCAAAACAATTGAAGAATCTGTCCATTCAAACAGTTTCTGGGAAAACTGGAACCTTCTAAATAAAAAGAACCATGAAGAAATAACTATACAAAATGGAAACACCTGGAAAAATCACTTTGAACAACTCTATAGCAAAATAAACATGAGTACAGAACAAGCACAAATATATACAAATTTAAAGCATATAGAATATGTTTATTGGCAAATACCAAAATCCACTAGATTACCCGATCACAGAAAAAGAGCTGATGGAGAAAATACAGGCCCTGCCAACAAAAAGGCAAGTGGACCAGACAGCATCCTAATGAAATGCTTAAAAATACTAATCATAATTCCAATTGGCCATAATTAAACTGTTCAACTTGGTTCTGAGTGTTGGTCATTTCCCTGAAGCCTGGAACCGAGGACTCATAACGCCCATATTCAAGAGTGGAGACAAATCAGACCCAAACAATTACAGAGGCATCTGTGTGAGCAGTAATCTGGGGAAGCTGTTCTGCAGCATCATCTACACCAGGCTTGTACACTTCCTTACAGAGCACGATGTCCTCAGCAAAAGTCAAATTGGATTCTTACCAAATTCTAGAACAACAGACCACATCTTCACCCTACACACCCTGATTGACAAATATATTAACCAAAACAAAACCAAAATATTTGCTTGCTTTGTAGATTTCCAGAAGGCCTTTGATTCAATTTGGCATGAAGGTCTTCTGTCAAAACTCATAGAATCAGGTATTGGGGGTAAAACATACAATATTATAAAAACGATGTATTCAAACAATCAGTGTGCAATTAAAATTGGAAATAAACGAACAGAATTCTTCACTCAAGGGCGGGGTGTGAGGCAGGGCTGTCCACTATCACCGACCCTCTTCAATATCTACATTAATGAATTGGCAAAAGTCCTGGAACAATCATCAGCACCTGGCCTCACACTACATGACTCCAGCATTAAGTTCTTGCTGTTTGCAGATGATCTGGTTCTGCTGTCTCCAACAGAAGAGGGTCTACAGCAGAACCTAGACATCTTACACAAGTTCTGTCAGACCTGGGCCCTGACTATTAATACTAACAAAACTAAAATACTAACATTTCAGAAAAGACCCAGGCTTCAGGGAAAGAGACACAATTTCACCATTGGTACGACCAAAATCGAACATGCCACAAACTACACATACCTCGGGCTGAAAATAAGTGCAACTGGTAAACTAAACTTGGCTGTGAATGAACTGAAAGAGAAAGCAAGAAGGGCCTTTTACGCCATCAAAAAATCTATCCAAATTGAAATACCAATTAGAATCTGGCTCAAAATATTCCAATCCGTCCTTGAACCTATTGCATTATATGGCAGTGAAGTGTGGGGTCCTCTCCTAAATCATGAATTTGAAAAATGGGACAAAAATCCGATAGAAACCCTGCATGCTGAGTTCTGTAAGAGCATCCTCAGGGTACAGAGGAACACACCGAACAATGCATGCAGGGCAGAATTAGGCCAATACCCTCTAATAATGCGCATTGAGAAACGAGCCATCAAATTTTGGAAACACCTAAAAATGAGCGACCCCAACTCTTACCACTTTAAAGCCCTAAAAAACCATGAAGTGAACCCTGAAAGAAGTCCCCTGATTCAGATGATCCTGAAGCTGCAAACACAATCTAACACGACTAACAACATCCAGCATCAGGACACTGAAACACCCATCCACAAAATTCAGCCCAACCAAATTATAAAAGCACAACAAGAAAAGTATCTAACCTATTGGAAAGAAACAACAGAAAAACAAAGTAAACTTGAATGTTATTTGGCCCTAAACAGAGATTACACAACTGCAGAATATCTGAGTACAGTGAAAGACCGTAAACTAAGACGACAGATGACGAGGTACAGACTGAGCAACCATACTCTGACTATAGAGACGGGCAGATATCGCCAGCACTGGCTGCCCAAAGAGAGCCGTATCTGCCCACACTGTACCCATGGAGAAGTGGAGACCGAGCAACACTTCCTCACCAGCTGCCCCAACTATCAACATATTAGAGACACTTTTTATCCCAAATTTGAAACACTTTGCCCTGACTTCAAATTATTAAACAAGAAAACACAAATTCAATATTTATTAGGTGAAAAACAAGATTGCATCTTATTAGCAGCAAGATACATTGATGCATGTCACAAAAAGAGGGAGGAGTCGACAAATCAGTGATGCGCCCACAAACACACACACACACACACACACACCAAATGTAATTTTAAATGTTCATGCAATCCTAAAATATTGGTTTGCATTTTCTTTTTTCCTTTTCTTTTTTATGTATGCATGCATGCATGTTTTTGTTGCATGTGAATATGCTCTGTATTTACTGTAAACACTATGCTTTGGCAATACACTGTAAAAATTGTCATGCCAATAAAGCACACATTGAATTGAATTGAATTGAATTGAATTGAGAGAGAGAGAGAGAGAGAGAGAGAGAGAGAGAGAGAGAGAGAGAGAGAGAGAGAGAGAGAGAGAGCTATATCTGAAAGCCATTGAGTATTATGTTTGGATTTTTGTTTTACATTTCTCAAAAAAGTTTTAATAAAATGTGGTGATAAAAGTTATAAAATAAAGATAAGGTATTAATAAAAAGGTGTGTTTACTAAATTATAAGCTACAAAAAATAGTAAACATTGAAACTAACTTGATTGATCTCTTACTTCTATAGCCTACAAAAGAAACTGAATTAATTATTTAAATGTAAACTCAGCTTCAGTCTCGCTGGCGTCACATGGAAATATCTCTGATTATTTGGTCCTAAATGTGGACTCCTAATTCAGCTTCTTGGTCAGTTTCAGTTCTGGTCACATTATCACGGTCTGATTCACTCGGAGATCCTACAATGTTGTGTTTGGACTTTTAGAGAGGAACAAAAGAGCTGTGAAGGAAGGTAGACGCAATGCTGCAATAATCACTTTACCTCAAATATTTTATTTTCATAATCCTTGGACACCAAACCCAAAATTGAAAATAAAATTACATTAACCGCACAGCTCTAAAGCGTGAGAGAGATCTCTCTTCTGGTGTTAATAGCAAAGATGCAACATAGACTAGCTATGTAATACAATATTGAAGTGTTTAGTGAAACACAACTCACAAGATACCATTTTTAATGGTAATTTTATTAAATAAAATGTTTTTTTTCTTAATTTTAAACAGACTATACCTGGTTCTGGTACAATCCCTACTTATGAGAGAAGCAAAGGAGGATCAGTTGCAATGCTGCAGTATATTGATGGGTTTTATAAATACATCATAGATGGAAAAATATCTACTTGATTTAAAAACAAACAAAAAAAACGGGATACAAAATGTCAGTTTAATATTTTTTTTACTTTTTCAGCTTCCAGAACAAGAACATGCACAAAAAAACACTACTTTCCTTCATAAAAGTCTGAAGTAAAAAAAAAAAAAAATATGAAACTCATAAGAAAACACAATTATATCATGAAGCAAAATTAAATGCAAGAATAAAACTTAGATATTGTTCTTTGATTTGATCTGAATCTCACTTGTAAGGTTTCTCTCCAGTGTGAATCCTCTTCAAATCTCCATCTGTAATAAAAGTCTTCTCACACTGAAAGCACATATATTCTCTCACACCAGTGTGTATCTTCTGATGTACTTTTAAACTGTGCAGCTGTGAAAAACTCTTTCCACATAAAGAGCATGAATGTGGTTTCTCCTTTGAATGAACTTTCAGGTGATTCTTCAAGCATGAAGCCCACAAACATTTTAAAATTGAAACTGCTGGTCTTGAAGATGAACTTTGTTCATGGGGACTTTATATGATGTTTTTTGTTAAGACAGATTTATACAGAAGATATTTTATTGCTTGACGCATTATTGTGTCACGTTTGGTGAGGACGAGGCGTCAGTGCTGGAAAGTACTGTGAATATTTTTCTTATGCTTGAGTAGATTAGATGAATGACTGAAACTCTTCCCGCATGCAGAGCAGTGATACGTTTTCTCTCCAGTGTGAATCCTCTCGTGTGTTTTCAGATGTCCTGAATGACTGAATCTCTTGTCGCAGTGTGAACACTTGTAAGGTTTCTCTCCAGTGTGAATCCTCTCGTGCAGTTTCAATTCTGTAGATGTAATAAAAGTCTTCTCACACTCAAAGCACATATATTCTCTCACACCAGTGTGTATCTTCTGATGTGCTTTTAAACTCTGCAGCTGTGAAAAACTCTTTCCACACAAAGAGCATGAATGTGGTTTCTCCTTTGAATGAACTTTCAGGTGACTCTTCAGGCTTGAAGTCATCAAAAAAAATTTTCCACATTGATCACATTCATGCAGTCTCTCTCCAGTGTGGATGATCATGTGACTCTTAAGGTGTCCTTGTTGTGTGAAACTCTTCCCGCACTGATCACATGTGAACGGTTTCTCTCCAGTGTGGATCTTCATGTGAAACTCGAGACTCTGTTTGCTTGTCAAACTCGTTCCACACTGAGTGCAGGTGAATGATTTCTTGTCTCTTCTTTCTTTAAATCGTTCTGTTTGGTTTGAGAGCGACTCAAATGTTTTTCTACAGTTTTGACATGTTTCTCCTCTTCATTAAGTTCCTCATTTTCTTCAATCAACTCTGAAATTAAAGAAAAAAATATTTTTTCAGTAAACTGTTTTGAAAAATGAGTAACTAAATTGTAACTATTATTTAATAATTATCAAACATTTTTAAACAATTTTGTAGCAAGAATAAATATTTTTGATTAACTGCACAATTATCTAACATAAATTAATGTTGAAAAATAAACAAATAAAGATTTACCCAATTTATACAAAGTGTCTTTGTCATTTGCTGCTTAAACATTTACATTTTTTTATACTGCAACAAATCAAAAACTGCTTAAAGTTTATATTATTATTGTTTTTCAGACTCATTGTTGAAGGTTCAAGAATAAACACCAACCTGTTTGTTCTTCAGTGTGTTTCATTCTGCAGGGTTCTGGATCTCTCGTTCTCTGTCCTTCAATAAACTCTGTCTCTGCAGATTTCACTTCAAACTGATGCTCGTCTTCACTTGTAGACTGATGGAAATATTCCAGCTTTTATTGCTGAACTGCAGTGAGAGAAGCTTCACTGAAGATGTGATTGTTGTGGGAGGATCTTCACTGAAGATGTGATTGTTGTGGGAGGAGCTTCACTGAAGATGTGATTGTTGTTGGAGGAGCTTCACTGAAGATGTGATTGTCGTGGGAGGAGCTTCACTTAAGATGTGATTGTTGTGGGAGGAGCTTCACTGAAGGTGTGATTGGTGTGGGAGGAGCTTCACTGAAGGTGTGATTGGTGTGGGAGGAGCTTCACTGAAGGTGTGATTGTTGTGGGAGGAGCTTCACTGAAGGTGTGATTGGTGTGGGAGGAGCTTCCGCGACATGACTGTTCAGTAGGAGGAGCTGATCTGTCAAAATCAAGAATAAATCAGTTACTTAATTTATTTTAGTACATTAAGCATTTATGTTTACCTATAATCTATATATCTAGCACTGTAAATTTTGTCAGTTCATTGTTCAATGTTTTATACTTAATTTAAAACAAATAAAAATTTTGTTAAACCAATATAACAGATTTAAATTCCTGTGTTAGATGGCGGCTGACCTCAGAACTGTCTTTAGCACGGTTATTGTTCACTGAATCAACAAGTTATCATTGAAGCCGCCAGCATTTAAGCATGAGCACAGCGGTAACCTTAAAACATATTCTAATCTCCAAACCTCTTCTAAATCTAAAAATAACTCACCATTACACGTATGACAAGTCTAACATATAATTCTCTTTACTTAAAAACACTTACAATTACAATTATTTTCAGTTATTAATGTGATCACATGCAAAGCATGCTGGGAACTACGCATTCACTGCTTAGTTGTGTCAACAAAAATTATGAATGTACAGTACTCCTAACACACAATGATTATGTTCACTTAATTTTACAAATGTAAATATACGGATCATAATAGAAATTAGTTATGTAGAAAAAAAATCACGAATTTTGTTGTTTCTGCTTATTTTATAAGCATTTTTATTGATTTATCTTTTTCAGTGCAGGGCAAACCATATTGCTATTTTTCTCTCTTTTTATAAACAATTTGACCACATATTTAATCCCTGCATTTATTTGCCCCAAATTAACAAGCAAGGAAATACTTAAAAAAATGAAGATATACAGAACATTTGATAATTGAATAAACATCAGAATTATAAGGAAGCCAAATATAAACAATGTAAAGAATGATAAAAACTAAAGACTAAACACAGAAAAACAAATAACCCACTAATTTGAGTGTTTTGTGTTTTATAGCTATGAAACTTGGTTTATCAGAGATTAATGAATAAATGCTGTTGAAGTTAAATCTTGTAATGTCACAATAGCTGATGCCTGTCGATTGCTTAAGTCTGTTGAAGTAATTAAATGAGCTTAATGTGGCAATTAACATATCTGAAGTCATCAGCATAATGAATGAGGTGAAAACAGGATCTATTGACATGAAATAAAGAGGATTTTAAGCAGCTGATAATATTGATGAGCCTCAGACTATAAACACTCATTAAACAAGCCATTCAGGATCAGCAGCAGATCATCTCACTTTCTATAGTTAAGTGGGTAGTGATTATTTTTGTAAGGATATTTACTGAAAGACTATATCAATTCTTTATTAAAACATGATCGTCTCATAAAATGGTATTACTTTGCATATTGTTTTAGTTTGATTCATAGCAACTAGTATAAACTAACTAGATCACCAACACATATTTTGGTATGTCCAGAAACGGACAAATTATAAAACCTTTTGTAAAAAAGCCCATGTTCAGTTCATGTTCTTTATATTAAAACGGCTGTACAGCATTCAGATTGACCATTAGTTGAGTAGGCGTGGTTTATTCAGAGATTACGCAAGAGAATCGAAAGTTCAATAAGGACGGAGAAAATCAGTCCTGCTGTCTGGCACATGAAAGTTGTGAATTCATCCGAAATAAGAGGTCGTCCTGCAGCGATTTCACGTTGTGAACTGTAGGGAGAATGTTTGTGATCTTGATCGACGGCTGATGGTGCGTTCCTTTAATATAATCTTTCGCCGAAGTTTGCTTCGTGAGGATTTGAATGTGCGTCATTGAAGACCGTGAGTGTTATTTAACGGTTCATCATATTGTTTTCGTTGATATACTTCTAAGTTATATTTCTCTCATACTAGAGTATGATTACGTATTATGTGAAATATTTAGCTAATAATGACATGTACGATCGCCATTTAAGAGCTGTCATGACTCTGCATTTTTCCTTTGAAGTGTTAGCATTAATTGCACATTTTGTACGTTCCATTACTAACTAGTTTCATTTGTTTATTGTAGAACCACACCAAAGAATAGAACACACCACACGAACAAGATCCATTTGCAGCAACAAACATCATTTATGGACCTCCTCACTTATTCTCATCGAATACTGTGCATCAGTGAACTTTAGACTATAGTTTTGTGCCCATGTTCACAGTCAACCAGACATCTGAACGTTCCTGCGACTGTACAAACCAATCAGGACTATTGTGATCATTGTTCTCTGCATAATTGCAAGATTGTATATCCTTGAGGTTTGAATCTGTTGTAACTATTTGTTTTCAGTTATTATTTGCGTAGGCCTACGCTATTTATATGTACATTTTATTTGCACTTATGTGAACTCTTTAAATCAAGAGTGTGCGTATATTGAGTTGAATTCTTGATACTCAACTTTATAAATAGTAAATTCATAAAGCTGAGATACAACTACCCGTTTCCTTACTCTCTTGGTCTCTGGATGTCATTTGTAGTAACTGACACTCTAAGGTGATTTAGTACCGTAACAGTAACCAACGCATTCATATAGTCTTTCATACACCTTTAAAAGATAAAGAGCATTCAGTACCAGCAACATTATCACTCCAAACACCAAAATAATCATACGAACGGACATATAAAAACACAAATTCACTCAGATCTGAATATTTTCCCTCACATGCTCGTCGCCTGCTGTGATATGTTTTAGTCAGCAAACGCAGAAACAAAACAATTGGGATATTAGGCCACCCTCTTTATAAACGGTTAAGAGTGTTTTACAATAGACTCGGTCAGTGTCGCGTCATAGATGTGGGCGGAGTCGGCGAGTGGAAAACGATCCTTTCGCCTTCATTGGAAAAGCATGGTGTTGACCCGGAATGGTTTACATAGACATTTCTGCCGCCCGACAGAGCAAAAAACATCAACAAACTGAGCCGTATTGGGTCGGACTGTCCGTACAGTATCTGAGACAGGACAAACGACCCAACGGAATGACCAGAGGTGTCTTTCCCGACACTTTGTGTTACTTGATTAAATCTCCAGGCAAGAGACGGCTTACTATAAGAGCCTGTACTTGACGGCTTGTGAAAGTAAACATTTGTTGTTTTGTTTTGCTTAATTTTGATAAAATTATAAAGACTAGAGTAAAAGTCTGTCATACTTTTTTATTGATGCATAAAAAATAATTTTATCATTGACAAAACATGTATTTAAGGTCTACTGAAGTGCATTGAAACGCACAGTAGTGTGTGGTGTGCTAAACGTACAGTATAGCCTAATCATTTTCACGTAAAATAAAAATAAATAAAATAACATGAAAATATCCCTTACGAAAATTAACCGTGGCTACAACCCAAAAACATGGCAAAGCATGTTTCATTTGTTTTTAACTAGCTTTTTGCTAGTTTAAGCATGGTATTTGACCTGGGTAACGTTAAAGTTGGTTTTATATTCGCACATTCGGACTTCCTCGTTCAATAACTTCGCTGATCTGCATGTAAAAAGGCGACTGTCGGTCAATTATAACTGTTATAAGCACAAACTACAACACATTTTTCTGTAGAACTCGGACGTTTTAAAGAAGCTGATAAACACGCTTACCTCTATGCTGTGTAGTGACGTCATCGCGTATCTGAGGGACCATCTACAAATAACATGTTTCGATTACTACAGCCTGCAACGAATTACTGTGCATGGTACTAAAGTCATCAGAGAACATGACATCATAGAGGAAGTTTATTTGGACAAACTCTTAAATTTACATTAAATATGTACCATTACTGTATTCAATGGGGTTCTTCAAAAGCACGCCTTACAGGTCAATAACTTTCCAAAGGAGTGTCACCCCGAAACAAAACAAGGTGCAAAATGTTTATTTGACACTATAGAAACAGCTTCAAGTCTTTAATGTAGAAGTATTTACTCTAGATGGTCAATATACCATCATTGTATGGGTTTAATCATTGACACACCTTCCATCAAAAAAGATTACATTTATTTATTACTGTAATGCCTGACAGTAATTTCTTTACTTTATGGATTTATTTAGATGAATGATTTGCTTTAAAGGAACTTCAAAACAAAGATGAGCAAAGTACAGTTTCAAAGACAAAAGTCTTTGGAGGGAAGATGCTCGTTTTATATCGCTTTCCTAATGATGCAGAGACTCTGGGTTCGTAACATAAGGTAAACTCATATGATTATTACATGTAAACACCACATTTACCGGCTTAGTCACGGTGAAAGTGAAACTTTAACGATGCATAGTGCTTAAAGCCAAGTTAAAATGAAATGTTTACAGCCACATGAAGCTGTTAGAAAGTATACAGATTGAGGATTTACTAGAAGCAAGGATAAAATAACATTGTGTACCCACCGTAACAAAACGAGCTGAAATGTGGTGCTTAGTTCACTAAAATAAGTTTAATCTTTCCATATCCAAAAACTTGCTCGATCTGCTGTTGACACATTTTCAATTAAAATATTCAAATTAATCAAGGAATTGTTGACTTTTAATGCACCTTATTTCGAAATGTACAGCAATACGTGCTTTCATATGTCCTTTACTTATGATTATTTCATTTAATCACTATACTATTTATTATTAATGTCTCATTTCAATTTTAGTTTGACTCTAGTTTTGTATGTATTCCAGTTTATATGAAACGGTTCATATAGCGTGGATTAAAATTCATATACAGTGTAAATTATTTTCACTGAACGTTAAAAATAAGTTTGAGAAAGTTGTCGGTGGTGACGTTGAAGGCGAGCGACCTTGGTGCAGTT
Organism: Oxygymnocypris stewartii; assembly: GCA_003573665.1. Classification (NCBI taxonomy): domain Eukaryota; kingdom Metazoa; phylum Chordata; class Actinopteri; order Cypriniformes; family Cyprinidae; genus Oxygymnocypris; species Oxygymnocypris stewartii. Next base: position 15,453 of record QVTF01007229.1, on the reverse strand, counting down.
GTTCGTTTATAGCCTAAGTTTAGCTTTTCAGTTCTGGCGCTTTTATTTAGGCTTCAAAATTAATCAAAGTTATATTATTTTGTGAAGATTATCTTGTTGGACAAAACGTGTAATTTTCGTGAGCTATGGTTGAACACAGAGCTTATTTTTTGCGATAATCCAAAAGCCTATGGAAAAATCCTATATGCTTTTTGTGGAGGGAACCAGTGCGATGCTAGTCTCCGCTTCAGACGTCACGCCCACGGACCGTTAGCTAAACGTCTGATGCATATGGTACACTTTTCTCGAAACACTTCAGGAGGGTCGAAGTTTGATCCTCAAACATCACTGTAATTATTAATTATGATATTAACATATGGAACCCACAACAATAAAAAAAAATGAAACAAATAAAATATATTGTCCCCTTATTGATCATCACAAGTGAGATTTCTGTGATATTTTGACCACTGAATTAAGAAATGTACCCGGTTTTCATATCAGAAATCTGGTCACCTTAGTGTAGATCATCAAAAAAGTGCCAAATACTAATTAAAATATCAAAACATCTATAAAACAACACATCACAGATAAATAAGGGTGAAAAAGTTACTGATGTAGTCTCAGTCAGGTGTGGGGTGAAATTGTTTATTAGGCATTTAAAAGCTTTATCGAGAAATTTAAAACAGAAAGTCCAAATGGCAACCAAAATACTTCTTGGTGATAAAATTATATTTAAAAATAAATCATAATGGAAATAGTCAGCAGAAAATAAAACTTGTTGATGAAATGTATAAACTAAAGATACCGTATTAATAAAAAGGTAACTTTCTCAATGACAGGGTTCGTACACATTTTTACCAACAAATTTCCATGACTTTTCCATGACTTTTGGGACTATATTCATGACCAAATGTTACATTATTTTACAATAAGAATAAAAATCTGTTCATCCGCAGGGCCAGAATTTCGTTTTGGAAACTTTTCTCTTTCGCAAGTGTTTACATTAAGAAAAAAATACTATTTTGTGCGCTTGCGATGGGCTTACAAAGATACATAAAAGCTATGGGGGGGGGGGGGGGTGCAATTATATATATATGCAGGGCCCTATGAAATCCGTTTTAATTTTTCCCAAATTCTATTTAATTTTTTTCTAAATACATTTTTTTCCGTTTCAATTTTTCTAGATTCCGTTTTTTCCATTTTCATTTTATGGACTCCTTTTTAATGATCAAATGAAATTGTATTTATCAAAAATCATGTCTAATTAATTAAAATCGTGAAACTTATACAATTTAACACTAATTTATTAAAAGTGTAACAAAAATGACATGTTTAGGGCCGTATGAAATGTTATATTTTTTTCTCACCTTATGTTTTATTGTTGCCAAATTCTGTTTTAGCTCATCTGATTATTTGAATTCATACAAACATTTTTTTTTTACTCTTACAGTAGCCTTATGAATAGTTTTTTTTTCCTCAGAAATTCTGTGTTGTGTATTTAAATGTGACTGGTTATCAGATTAAGGCATGAAACATCGATTTAATTTATATTTGAATGAATAAAATTAAACATTTACATGTTGAAAAATAAAGGGGATTTAGCCTACTATTAAAAATAAAATATTTTGTGATTATGTTTTATTATTTTTCAACACTAGTAGGTGACGTGTTTTTGAAGTAGAACTAAATTCACAGTTTCATTGTTTGTAGGGACAAACAGATGCAGATAATTAAAACATGCACATTTCATCTCTTTCTCTGTCACTCTCAAAATGGGCATATTTGAGAAACAAGTCGAGTAGTTTGCTTCACTGAATATAATTGTCGGTCATTTAACATTTCTTTCATAAAACAGTTGACTAAACATCTTACCTCGCTCTCTTTTATTAATTTGACGCTTCGTCGCGCGCTCAGCATCTGTGAACGCTAAACTCCGCCTACTTTGATTTTAATTCAATTACTTTGACATTGACGAGCGCTGTTTGCCCGCTGAGGCAGAGCAGACTTTTAAAGCTTTTTTTTGTCATCCTAACAAGAGCGCTGCGTAATCGAGGACAGCAGATGCTCATGTAGGCCTATAATTATCTTTATTGAAGTGAATTAGGTTTAAATCGCCGTCAAGCATTAATTAACGATTTTCGTTGTTGCAATTTTACACATAATAATCCACGATGATCACAGTACACAAAACTGAAATTGGACGTCAAAATAACACAGTCAATATTTTTTGAGACCCCCCCCCAAAAAATAATAACTTTTCACAAATCACGTTTTCAGAGGAGCCCGTGTATTTTTAAGGGGAGCCCCTAGCTCCCCCATAGTTTGCACCCTGCTCACCAGGATGGCCATTTTAACGTCATTTTGTGTGTAATTTTGCCGCTTAAATGCAACAAGCTGCACTTTTAGAGCCCCATATTTCAGCTTCGACTTTTAGTTTATGGCTTATCGGGCTTGTTTTAGGATTCCTCCTTATTTTTGTATTTTAGAAATCCATAAATTATTATGGTGATGAAAAGGATTAGCCGCTCGTGGAAACAATACCGCGACTGACAAGAGCAGCTCGACTTGTCTAATAGCACACGTGTCTAGGTTAAACGTTTAAACTAACATTGTGATATGCTTTTTTAAGTATTTTATATATAGATTTCATTTTAGTCAAGTGGTGATTTAAGAAGGCTAAATTGATCAAACATAATAGGCAAACTCACCGTCTGCAGCTGGCCGATTGCTCAAAAGCTAGCCTACATTAAAAATAAAAACTTGAATTTAATAAACAAATACATTTTCCAAACATATTTCTAAATTAACTTAATAAAGAAACGAAATAGGCTTTGCCATTAAAACCGAAACTGAACTATTTTAATGGCTAGAACAGCAGCTGTGTAATGGGGAAGAGAGAAAGAAAGACATGGGCTCCAGTCCGTCTCGGGAAGGTAATTCTGATAATCTGCTGAACAAGGATTGGACTGGGGCGTATGTTTGAGGCCCGTGCAGGATTCTACTGAGCTTGTTTGGTACCAAAGTCAATTTGGTACTCGCAAGGCGGCTTTATACGGACGCCATTTGGACATGACTGAGTGCAGCGGAAACCGCCTCTGGAGCGCGCGATTACAGAACGGCTTAAAAAGACGTGCAAATAAATAATAGGCTACATTTTAGTGACAATGCAACCCGATTAGGCAGGTGACAATTCTGTCAACTGTACCAAAATGCCAGAGAAAGACTTGTATCGCACCGTGCAGCTCTTTAGTGCAGACGAGATGCGCTGATTACGTGTTTTAAGAGAAAGTCAAAGAGAGAAAACGTCTCAGGTTACGTATGTAACCATGGTTCCCCGAGTGGGGAACGAGACACTGCGTCCCCTAGGGGTCGCTACGGGGAACGCCCTCAGCGTGACTCGGTCTGAAGATACATATGTAAAAACACCACCTGTTGGCCGGCGACAGCCCATGATGTCACTACCGGCGTGTCACAATATAAGTGCCGCCGGGAGCATACATCATCAGCTTCTTCGTCTGAAGCTTGCGTCCGAAGCATGGCCCAAAGCCTAGGGGACGCAGTGTCTCGTTCCCCACTCGGGGAACCATGGTTACATACGTAACCTGAGACATTCCCCTTCATGGGAACTCGAACTGCGTCCCCTAGGGGTCGCTACGGGGAACGCTATACCCACGCCGCCATGCTGAGGGGAGTGCAAGCCAATTTCGCAAAAAAGGCGAGCACTAAGCCAACTCTACCAGGCTAAGGGAGTTGCCCCCGGGACGGTTGATGGCTGTCAGTGACATTATCCCCTACGGCCAGAAGCCTGAGCTACATACCCTAAAATCCTTACCTGCTGGGTGCCGGAACTACCGGACCCAGGGTAGAGCTCAAAGGTCTGGAATCAGAACGATTCCTTTAAGGGAATATGGCCAAGCACCTAGTGGTAATAACTAGGTCCTGGCCGGTCACTCAGAAGCTACCGCTTGCTCTGCACAAGCTTGCTGAGGGACTGTCTCAACAGACCCTTTGGTAGCGACACCCTTTTTTTTTTTTTGGAACCCAACCCATATGGGACAAAAGGAGCGGGGCCCAAGGCACAAGCCGGGGCTTTAACCAGCTCAGAAGAGGGCACGAAGCTGTGCGCGTAACCCTACCCTTACGGGATTTTTAGAAAGAACGCAGAATCTTTGACGTGCGAACTTACCACTTGAGTGGATTTTAAAAAAGTGCCCAAAGTCTAGCGTGCGCACTTACCATAACATGGATTTTTTGAAAGAACGCAGAACACTTGATGTGCAATCTTACCACTGAGTGGATTTTTCAGAAGTGCCCAAAGATCTTAGCGTGTGCACTTATCAAGATGGGTAATGTTCTATGGCTCCGGGGCGGAGAACTATTCACCCTTCAGAGTGAGGGGGAACTCAGACGCTCAGAAGGGAGCGGCATGCTCATAAACGACCCTCTATGGTGAGGGGAGCAATGCTAGCTCGACCAACAAAGAGAGAGACCTATCACAGAGCTCTGGGGAGCGGAGAAACTCACTCTACAGAATGAGAGAGGACTCAGACGCTCAGACGGGAGCGGCATGCTCATAGGCGACCCTCAGGTGAGGGGAGAAATGCTAGCTCTACCGACAGCGAGCTCTGGAGAGCGGAGAAAATCACCCCTCGAAATGAGAGGGAACTCAGACGCTCAGACAGGAGCGGCACGCTCATAGGTGACCCTCGTTGGTGAGGGGAGCCGTGGTAGCTCTACCAATGAGGAGCTCTAAGAGCGGAGGACTCATCCCTTAAAGTGAGGGGACTCGGACGCCCAGAAGGGAGCGGCATGCTCATAAGTGACCCTCTATGGTGAGGGGAGCCATGCTAGCTCGACCAACACGGAGAGCGACCTATCACAGAGCTCTGGAGAGCGGAGAACTCATTCGTCAGAATGAGAGGGGAACTCAGACGCTCAGAAGGGAGCGGCCTGCTCATAGATGACCCTCTAAATGAGGGGAGCAAAGCTAGCTCGACCAGCACGAGCTCTGGAGGGCGGAGAACTCATTCCCCAAAATGAGAGGGAACTCAGACGCCCATAAGGGAGCGGCATGCTCATAAGTGACCCTCTGTGTGAGGGGAGCAGTGCTAGCTCGACCAGCAAGAGAGATCACAGAGCTCGGAGGAGCGGAGAACTCATTCCTCAGAATGAGAGGGAAACTCAGACGCTCCGCAGGGAGCGGCATGCTCAAAGATGACCCTCTAATGAGGGGAGCAATGCTGGCTCTACCAATAACGAGCTCTGGAGAGCGGAGAACTCATTCCTCAGAATGAGAAGGAACTCAGACGCTCAGCAGGGAGCGGCATGCTCATAGATAACCCTCTATAGTGAGGGGAGCAATGCTAGCTCGACCAGCAAGGAGAGCGACCTATCACAGAGCTCTGAGGAGCGGAGAACTCATCCCTCAGAATGAGTGGGAACTCAGACGCTCCGCAGGGAGCGGCATGCTCAAAGGTGACCCTCTAACGAGGGGAGCAATGCTAGCTCTACCTATAACTAGCTCCCTTGCAGTGGTGACCAGAATGACTGAAGATCCAGGAGGATCCGCAGAAACCTCCGACGTCCAGACCATCAGTAAGGCAGTTCGAGTCTCTTTTTAATACAGAACCTGCCTGAAATCATCCTAGGTCCAGCCTGCTACCTATATCGAGCTCTGGAGAGCGGAGAACTCATTCCTCAGAATGAGAAGGAACTCAGACGCTCAGCAGGGAGCGGCATGCTCATAAATAACCCTCTATAGTGAGGGGAGCAATGCTAGCTCGACCAGCACGGAGAGCGACCTATCACAGAGCTCTGAGGAGCGGAGAACCCATTCCTCAGAATGAGAGGGAACTCCGCCGCTCACAAGGGAGCGCCTCTAGGTGCTTGCCAGGAAACTTCCACCTAACCTCGGTCGGTGGAGTTTACGGTGGTTACAGGGGAATTAGAGAGGAATGAGAGGGCTTGCCTCTCTCTGACCCGCGCCTCTCTCTCACCCTAGCCGCAGGAGGGGGAGGGGCATGAGTCGCGAGACTAGCCTTCTAGGCCCATCTCTGATCCTCAGACCGAGATGGGCTAGGACCCCTGGTTGTTCGGGCTCAGACCTGGACCTTATCCAGGACTTTCAGCAGGTCAGTCTGGTACGCCTTCGTGCGCAACGAAGCGACGGTCTGACCTGCTGCTGCATATGCCCTGCCATTTAAGCGAGATTCAGGGGCTTAGATGGCCAGGAGGGAGCCTTGAGAGAGGATGTCTCGCCACAGAGAGATAAGCTGGTTATCATCTCTTGCACAGGGGGCATCCCCTCATAGCCATTTTCACGCATCCCCTCAGTGTCAGCATAACTAGTATGCTGAAACCTATGAATACGAGAAAAAATAGCTTTTCCCACTCCTTCTCAACCTCCACATCGAGATTTATGAAGAAAGGAAGGCTCACTCGAGCTGGGGGTTATTAGATTTATTTTTATGATCCATAACCTCCAAAAGCTCGTTCATATGCAGCGGAGCACTAGCTGCTGCATCTGATGATGTCAGAAAGATCGCATCATCACAATCCAGCAGCTCACTCTCGTTCTCGGCCGACGCGCGAAAAGGGGCGGTCCCTTTCCAACTCATCGGCCACATTCAACTGCGAACCCCACGATTTAATTCGCCTCCGTGCCTCGGCAACGGTGGGTCTTGAATCGCGGGAAGCAGACGGCTGCCCCTCTTTCCTCGAAAAAGAGGGACAGGCGAGAGCTGAGCTTCCTCATAGAGAGCCGCTCACAATGCACGCAAACCGCCCCCTCAAGGACATCGCGTGCGTGCTCCATGCCCAAACAAAAGACGCAACAGTCGTGTGTGTCATCGGGTGTCAAATAACGAGGACACGGATCCACACACTTCCTAACGCCTTGCTAGTGCTCGCCATAGTAGAGTTAGAAAACTGTACTCTTACCAGATTCACTCTGCACGCTTCAAACAAACCAGTCAGTGAAGACGAAAAAGCTGATGATGTATGCTCCCGGCGGCACTTATATTGTGACACGCCGGTAGTGACGTCATGGGCTGTCGCCGGCCAACAGGTGGTGTTTTTACATATGTATCTTCAGACCGAGTCACGCTGAGGGCGTTCCCCGTAGCGACCCCTAGGGGACGCAGTTCGAGTTCCCATGAAGGGGAACACAGCTGATGAATCCGTTTTAAAATGACCGATTTGATATTCTGTGTGGATCTGTTTACTCATCAGCCTACAAGCTATAGGCTATTAAATAAATGTGTGAATATCCATCATTTTAAAGTCGAAAGTTTCGGGAAAGAGTAGAAATATGCGATATAGCCCATGCGCAATCCCGTACCGAAATACAGGACCTGAATAAACATAATTGTATTATACAGAGATTTGTAAAATAGATTTCCATGACTTTTCCAAAACTTTCTGGGTTTATTTATTTTTCCAAAACTTTTCCAGGCCTGGAAATTGCGGTTTTAAAATTCCATGACTTTTCCAGGTTTTTCATGAACGTACGAACCCTGTAACTAATAAAACAAGTAGATTAATGACAAACGCTTTGTTATTCACATTATCTTGAATAAAATATCCAAAAACTAGATTTTCAAAATGCAAAATAAAGTTAGAGAGTAGCCTAGCTTTTCTGAGATAAATACTGAGACATCATACCATAACTTTTTAACAAAACTACAGTGCCAGAAGATGTGAGGTAGTTTCCAAGTGTAAAGAGCAAAAAGAGCAGTTAACGTCAATATCCTTCTTAAACTTACTAAGAAAATGTTTAACAGGATAGAATAAATTGAAATAAATTTATTTTACCTTGTTTGTAACAAAAAACGTATGAGGTAATAACCAAACACTTTCCCACTTAGGGATTCTAACAAATTTAGACCAATGAGATATAGAGCGAGGCTTAGTAGCAACCTCCTTTAAAAATAGAGAGCGAATAGATTTGTTGTTTTTAGTCTGTGAAAAACAAATTTTACCACATATATACAATATGTGGTAAAATTTGTTTTTCACAGACTAAAAACAACAAATCTATTCGCTCTGTATTTTTAAAGGAGGTTGCTACTATGCCTCGCTCTATATCTTATTTGTCTAAATAACCGTTAGATTGACTATGGGCATATCAACCAATTTCACATCTCTAAATAAGGAAACAACACACGAATTAATTGCAGAGAAAACAAGAGAGAATTCCTTGGGAGTCACAGGAAAATTAAAGTGCACAAGAAACTCCTCATAAGTCATAAGATACCCTTGAGTGTTAAACAAATGAGACACTAAAACAATACCCTTATCAAACCTGTTTTTCAAAAAAATACTTTTGTGCTTATACAAAATACAACGATTGTTCCAAATAAAGTAACGCTGCGGAGAGAAGTTGTGCTTGTAAATCAATTTCCAAGCCAACAAGGCTTGAGCGTGAAAGGTAGATAGTTTTACAGGCGCAAAATCAGGACGTGCCTGGTGTGAGCGCGCGAGTGATGACGTCATCGCCACAAGCCGGTCTCAACGGTAGATCAGCAAATAAGCGCCAAATTAAAATTAAAAGGACAAAACATGATTACACTTGTAAGTAATTAACACATCACGGAAAAATAACATTGAAACAGTTACTGATGTAGACATTCAGTCATTCAGTCTCAGTCAGTTGTGGGGTGAAATTGTTTATTAGGAAATTGTCTGCTGACTGTAATTGCATAAGAATTAATATATATATATATATATATATATAGAAAGAGAGAGAGAGCTATATCTGAAAGCCATTAAGTATTATGTTTGCAATTTGGACTTTCTGTTTTAAATTTCTCAAAAAAGTTTTAATAAAATGTCAGCTTCAGTCTCGCTGGAGTCACATGGAAATATCTCTGATTATTTAGTCCTAAATATGGACTCCTAATTCAGCTTCTTGGTCAGTTTCAGTTCTGGTCACATTATCACGGTCTGATTCACTCGGAGATCCTACAATGTTGTGTTTGGACTTTTAGAGAGGAACAAAAGAGCTGTGAAGGAAAGGTAGACCCAATGCAGCAATAATCACTTTACCTCAAATATTTGTTTTCATTATCATTGGAAACCAAACCCAAAATCGAAAATAAAATGACATTAACCGCACAGCTCTAAAGTGTGAGAGAGATCTCTCTTCTGCTGTTAATAGCAAAGATGCAACATAGACTAGCTATGTAATACAATATAGAAGTGTTTAGTGAAACACAACTCACAAGATACCATTTTTAATGGTAATTTTATTAAATAAATTATTTTTTCTTAATTTTAAACAGACTATACCTGGTTCTGGTACCAATCCCTACTTATGAGAGAAGCAAAGGAGGATCAGTTGCAATGCTGCAGTATATTGATGGGTTTTATAAATACATCATAGATGGAAGAATATATACTTGATTTAAAAAAAACCGGGATAAAAAATGTCAGTTTAATATTTTTTTTACTTCAGCTTACAGAACGAGAACATTTTGCACAAAAAACACTACTTTCCATCATAAAAGTCTGAAGTAAACAAAAAAAAAAATGAATGAAACTCATAAGAAAACACAATTACATCATTAATATCATGAAGCAAAATTAAATGCAAGAATAAAACTTAGATATTGTTCTTTGGGGAGGAACTCCATCTTTGATTTGATCTGAGGGTGTATTCACACCTGTCTTGTTTGGTTCGATTAAAACGAACTCTGGTTCGTTTCCCCCTTTGGTGCGGATCTTTTGGGCAGGTGTGAACACAGCAATCGCACTCTGGTGCGCACCAAACAACCGAACCGAGACCCAGCTGAAGAGGTGGTCTCGGTTCGGTTCCAAACGAACTCTGGTACGGTTCGTTTAAGGTGTGAATATGAACCGGCCTCGATCCAACCCAATTGCAGAGAGCACTGTGCCTACACATATTAAGGCCCGTACACACCGGGACGAATATCGGCGCACGTTATTCGTCAGCGTTTTTCAACGCGTTTTTTGTGTTCACACCCAAGCGATTTTCGCTGACGATGAGCCGAGTGAACATGCAAATTCATTCCCTGACATTAGATGGCGCTTAATGTAAAACAGAAATACCCCGGTACACAAGGTGGTGCTGAGCAACCTTACGCTTCTGACACTGGCTTGTCTCTCAGAAGAAGAGAGCAAGTATTTACGCGCTTGTCAAAATCATACAAATTTGTCATAAAGTTATTTGTGTTCAGACACCAACGAGACCAGCAGCTCTACATTCATCTTGCCTTGCATCTTCTTTGTCTTCTTATTTCTTCCCGGCAGTGTAGATCTCACCGTCGTTTAGATTTTTTTATAGTAATAAAAATTATTTAGTTCAGTTAGAGGACACTGCAATTAAAACTGAACGCTGCTGCTCAATGCAGTGCACCGAACGAACGAGAGCCATGCATCACAGTATTGATTTTTACCTGTATTTTAAATCAAACATTGTGTTTGGGGTTATAATTGATAACCAGATTTCGCCGCGGGATTAATTTCCTGAATATAACGTGGTAACGGCCGGTAACTCTAGTGCAATTTGAACGGGAGCGGGCGGTCTAACATTATCCCGTTCCCGACGTCCTTTCAGAACAGTATATCTGCGCTTTATTCTTATCGAGCTCCGGTACAGCCTGCACTCGGACCGTTATGCGCGCGCTGCAGCACAAACCAGTGCTTCGTTTTATTTGCGGGGTCTGAGCAAAGCATGTGCAAAGATGCAGATATAATATACAGCTCTCAAACAGAACTGGCAGGTTGTGATGAATGACAGATCAGAATAAAGATGGAGTGTGAATGCGATGTCATTGAAGGACGTTCAACTATTTTCCTTTTTTTTGTATTATGCTTATTCTATCATTTTAAATGACAGACTGTCAAATTTATTTATTTTTCCTCTGCTGCACTTTTCACTGTGTTAACAGCAAGATGTTACATTAATTTAGTATTTTGACAGGACTTATAAAATATATATTAGGCTAAACCTACATTTGTTTCTATTGTGTTGTAGGCTGAATGTTAGCATAAACGAATTATATCCTGACAAAACGAATAAAAATAAGGATTACAATTTTTATATAATTTTTTTCTCTCTGTGACACTTTATTCCGTGTTGGCAGCAAAATGTTATTGAAATTTTTCTGTCAATAAATACAAGACGAATAAAATAAATACAATTGTATGCAGACTACACTTTTATTTGTTAGCCTAACTATCTGTTCAAGCAGAAATATGAGTGAGCCGAGAGCGCACATATAGTTCGTTTGCGCATCATAACGGACATAACGCGCGCCTAATGCACGATCCTGTCACTGTAATCATCTCTTCCTTGATTACAATAGTCGTCCATCAAAACTTGTGTGTACTATTGTGACACTGGCTTCTTTTATCCAACTGAGAGATGTAGTTTGCGTATCATATGATATATATACAGCGTTTTTGAGCAACCGTTCAGTCTGTATTACACACGATGAGAAATATGTGCTGCTCCGAAACACAGAATATGTAGAGAGGTGGTACTGTTATTTATGAATAGGCTATATATTTTTTTACATGACTTAACATACGAGTCATAATATTAGTGAATATATTATATTGTAGTTTTATCTCTCGCCCCCTGGTTGAGAAACACTGACCTAAAGCGTGATCTTCCAGCATTGTCTTCGTGATCGATCTATTAGGCATCCCTGCTCTAAGTGATGTTTAAAAAAAACATTCGTTTCTCATTTATTTCAGAATTTATTTGCTGATTTTTATTTTATTTAAACAGTGCTTGAAGCAGAATTGCTGCTGATATTAAAGTCAAAGTAAAACACACAAGGCGGTTACAGGGTATTGTAATGTATAACTCCCCATCGTGTGTAATAATGGGAACATTTCCTCACCGTCACAACCCTAGTGCTCAGCAAGACTGTTTTGTGTTTGAGCGCCCCCAGGTTGTGTTTTACTATAACTTCAGCTGCTCCAGACACGTGAGCAAAAGCGCCAATCTCATTGGTCGGATAGTTTTTGACGCGGCGTGTCAAACCAAAAAAACGAATCCGAGGCGTTTAAAAAAAAATGACGGTTTTACGCGTGGCGTTTTTCGTGTCGGTGTGCACACTCACATTGGCGCCCTTTGTTTAGTCATGAGGCGTTAAACGTCGGCGAATAACGCGCGCGAATTTCGTCCCGGTGTGTACGGGCCTTAAGTATGCAATAATAATAGCAGTGATTGTAATTGTATGAACAATTTACATTTTTAGGGGCCACAAATCACGTTGAGCAGGGGGTGGTGTTTTCGGGCGATCGTGCAGTTAGCTGACACGTGCGAAAGCCTGCAATCGCTCTCCTATGCGCGCTGTTTTTTTAGGTTTCACTTTCGCTTTCTTTATACTTGATCCGTGTTCTGCGCAGTGCTACTGTCAGTATGCCATGGTAGGTGCACATAAAAGCATGCTCTCTCCGTCGGAACTGTCTTGCAGCACTTCGTCTTCGCAAAATCCTTGTTACAACATGGTATAGATGACATTGTCTCATCTGATGTTCATAGGTGTCTGCATATTGCGTTTGTAACTGATAAAAAAAATCAGTAAATAATAACAATTGCACTACGAAAAATCTCCATGATTAGCCTGTTTTCGAACTTCCTGCTTTTCCCTGCTTGAGAATTTCTGTCCAATGAATTGATGACCTTAGCACACGTGTGGTTTTGTTTACAATTTCTGGTTCACTTTAAAAAAGGGCAGTGTGAAAGCGAACCGCACCAAAAAAAAAAAAAAACATTCTATTTGGTCCGGACCAAAGCAAGTGAACTATCGGACTTTCCTGGTGTGAATACACCCTGAATCTCACTTGTAAGGTTTCTCTCCAGTGTGGATCCTCTTCAAATCTCCATCTGTAATAAAAGTCTTCTCACACTGAAAGCACATATATTCTCTCACACCAGTGTGTCTCTTCTGATGAACTTTTAAATTCTGCAGATGTGAAAAACTCTTTCCACACAAAGAACATGAATGTGGTTTCTCCTTTGAATGAACTTTCAGGTGACTCTTCAGGCTGAAGCCCACAAACACTTTAAAGTTGAAACTGCTGGTCTTGAAGATGAACTTTGTTCATGGGGACTTTATATGATGTTTTTTGTTAGGACAGATTTATACAGAAGATATTTTATTGCTTGACGCATTATTGTGTCATGTTTGGTGAGGACGAGGCGTCAGTGCTGGAAAGTACTGTGAATATTTTTCTTATGCTGGAGTAGAGAAGATGATTGAGTGAAACTCTTCCCGCATGCAGTGCAGTGATACGGTTTCTCTCCAGTGTGGATCCTCTCGTGTGGTTTCAGGTCTCCTGACTGACTGAATCTCTTGTCGCAGTGTGAACACTTGTAAGGTTTCTCTCCAGTGTGGATCCTCTCATGCTTTATCAAATCTGTAATTGTAATAAAAGTCTTCTCACACTGAAAGCACATATATTCTCTCACACCAGTGTGTCTCTTCTGATGTAGTTTTAAATTCTGCAGATGTGAAAAACTCTTTCCACACAAAGAGCATGAATGTGGTTTCTCCTTTGAATGAACTTTCAGGTGACGCTTCAGGCTTGAAGTCATCAAAAATGTTTTTCCACATTGATCACATTCATGCAGTTTCTCTCCAGTGTGGATGATCATGTGAATCTTGAGGTTTCCTTGTTGTGTGAAACTCTTCCCGCACTGATCACATGTGTAAGGTTTCTCTCCAGTGTGGATGATCATGTGAATCTTGAGGTTTCCTTGTTGTGTGAAACTCTTCCCGCACTGATCACATGTGAACGGTTTCTCTCCAGTGTGGATCTTCATGTGAATCTTGAGACTCTGTTTGTTTGTCAAACTCGTTCCACACTGAGTGCAGGTGAATGATTTCTTGCCTCTTCTTTTCTTTAAATCGTTCTGTTTGGTTTGAGAGTGACTCAAAGGTTTTTCTACAGTTTTGACATGTTTCTCCTCTTCATTCAGTTCCTCATTTTCCTCGTTTTCTTCAATCAACTCTGAAATTAAAGAAAAAATTATCATTTTCAGTAAACTGTTTTGAAAAATGAGTAACTAAATTGTAACTATTACTTAATAATTATCAAACATTTTTAAACAATAGAGGCACAATTTTGTGACGTTTTTGTAGCAAGAATAAATATGTTTGATTAACTGCACAATTATCTAACATAAATTAATGTTGAAAAATAAACAAATAAATGAAAATGTACCCAATTTATACAAAGTGTCTTTGTCATTTGCTGCTTCAACTATATTATTGTACAGCTTTTACATTTTTTCATACTGCAACAAATCTAAAACTTCTTAAAGTTTATATTATTATTGTTTTTCAGCCTCATTACTAAAGAATCAAGAATAAACACAAACCTGTTTGTTCTTCAGTGTGTTTCATTCTGCAGGGTTCTGTATCTCTCATGTTCTCTCTGTCCTTCAATAAACTCTGTCTCTGCAGATTTCACTTCAAACTGATGCTCTGATGCTCGTCTTCACTTGTAGACTGATGGAAATATTCCAGCATTTATTGCTGAACTGCAGTGGGAGGAGCTTCACTGAAGATGTGGTTGTTGTGGGAGGAGCTTCACTGAAGCTGTGGTTGTTGTGGGAGGAGCTTCACTGAAGGTGTGGTTGTTGTGGGAGGAGCTTCCGTGACATGACTGTTCACTAGGAGGAGCTGATCTGTCAAAATCAAGAATAAATCAGTTACTTAATTTAATTTATTTTATTACATTAAATCACACATTTTAAGCATTTATGTTTACCTATTATCTATATATCTAGCACTGTAAATTTTGTCAGATAATTGTACAATGTTTTATACTTAATTTAAAACAAATAATATTTTGTTGAACCAATATAACAGATTGAAATTCCTGTGTTAGATGGCGGCTGACCTCAGAACTGTCTTTAGCACGGTTATTGTTCACTGAATCAACAAGTTATCATTGAAGCCGCCAGCATTTAAGCATGAGCACAGCGTAACCTTAAAACATATTCTAATCTCCAAAATAACTCACCATTACACGTATAACAACTCTAACATATAATTCTCTTTACTTAAAAACACTTAAAATTACAATTATGTTCAATTATTTAATGTGATCACATGCAAAGCATGCTGGGAACTACGCATTCACTGCTTAGTTGTGTCAACATAAATTATGAATGTACAGTACTCCTAACACACAATGATTATGTTCACTTAATTTTACAAATGTAAATATACGGATCATAATAGAAATTAGTTATGTAGTAAATCGCAAATTTTGTTGTTTCTGCTTATTTTATAAGCATTTTTATTGATTTATCTTTTCCAGAGCAGGGCAAACCATATTCCTATTTTTATAAAAATTTTGACCACATATTTCATCCCTGCATTTATTTGCCTCAAATTAACAAGCAAGGACATATATATAAAAAATGAAGATATACAGAACATTTGATAATTGAATAATCGAAGGAAACCAAATATAAACAATGTA
>QVTF01007228.1:0-26083 GCA_003573665.1 Oxygymnocypris stewartii | reverse complement strand
TTTACATTGTTTTGAATTGCAATTACATATATTAAAAAAAAACTCAATCCAGGAAATGAGTTCAATTCGGTTCTAAATCCTGCATAACCCTGATGTTTACATGAACTCAATGCATGTTGTTTGTTGGACACCCTAAATAATTTTTTTCCACATGAATCTAATATATCTAAAATAAATACATTCAGCACAGGTCTGAACCTCTGTAGCACTGAAGAGGGTGTAGGATTATGGGTTTGGATGTCTTTTCTAGAGGTATGATTGCAAGTAAATTGAAAGCATGTCACAAAGCACAGTTTTGGTCTACGTCTACATGCGCAGCTGAGGTGCTTTATTATCCACCCGAGGCTATGGATTTTCTTTTACTAACAGCCTGAATTTGAACCAGGAGCAGTGAGAACATTAGTATGGCCCAAAGGTTCTTCAGCAAGAATGAACCACCTGGGTCTCCCTTTCAAACCAGCTTTAAAATGCTTCTCTTCTGGGAGGCTTTTAGCTGGCCTATTTGCACTTGAACACTTCTGTAGGAAACGTAGATGGACCTCTACTTAAAAGGTTGCGTCTAGTATAGTCATGGACAGCAATCTTTGAAAAGCTATAGCTCATACATTCTGCCAAAACATTAAGAAACCGCGTTTGCTGATTTACTCCATTTTTAGTTGACAACTGTTTATTATGTGCTTTGTGTGCCCCATGAATGCAAGAAGCTGGATTCTAGATGCATGTATTTTTTTTCACACGTTAACCTTTAAAAAGTGCTCTGTTTTGTTTGGTTATTAAAAATAAATTACACTCATGGTCCGAAATTAAATACATTTTTAATTTGTAAAGAAAATAAAACCCACAGGTGTGCGTGCGTGTGTGTGTGTGTGTGCGTGTGCGTGCGTGCGTGTGTGCGTGCGTGTGTGCGTGTGTGTGTGCGTGTGTGTGTGTGCGTGTGCGTGCGTGTGTGCGTGCGTGCGTGTGTGTGTGTGTGTGTGTGTGTGTGTGTGAGCGGAAAAAGCTGTAACAGGAAATTAGAGGAGACATGCATGTTTGAGCGGGTCCCCCTAAGCGGTGCTGGAGGTCAAGACAGAGGGCCTGTCTACATTAGTTTTACTGGCACACCTCCAAAACCTTCCTTGCCCCTTCAGACTTCCTTTATTACTTCCCTGTACTGCTTAAAGTCTATACAGATGAGTAAAGCTCAGGCTCATACATCATAAACCCTGGTCAGAGTAGATGTCTTTTTAATTTGATGCAAACAAGCATGGCTGAAGTACAATATGTTCATCATGTCGTACTCATCTATGTAAAACTTTTCTGAATGTGTATGTTATTACGTAAACATCCAATAAAAATGTATCAACAGCTGTGACAGATTTTTCAGATTCAGAAACGATGACTTTTTCTGATTTATTAAAAGAACAAATGTATTTGTGAATTAGACTGTACTGGTCATGCTGTTATACATATTAAACACTTACAAATGTCTGCAAGATATTTGACCCTAATTTGTTGAAAACCACTGTCATATTTATTTTACCTCAATATGTCTGTCTGCAGTGCTTCTGTTAAGAAACTAAACTGACACTCATTGCATACCTCACCCTCATTGTTTAGTGTCGTTCTTGCGTGATTGAATGCGCCTAAAAGTAGTGCGTTTGCTAACCTGATATTTCCCTGCAACCTTATCCCATGTCTTTATCCCAGCGTCAAACCCACCTGAGCCGTCGCACAAGAGAGTCTCAGAGCTGTAATTTAGCCCATGTCTACATGAAAGGACATGCTTGGCTATTGTAAACACTCAGATGTGACCTCTTAAAACAGTGTCATACAGAAGTGATGCATTTCAGAAAGGGACCCTAGACCTCCTCCTTTCATAAAACTGGTGTTTCAGGGTCGTTTTTTTGGCCTGTAAAATACAGAAGGTGTTTTTGGCAGATGCTAGTCCCCTGCCTACCTGAAAAAAGTCTTGAAGGACATAGATTGAATGACAAGATTGTAGAGTGACAGTGAATGTTTTGTTTGGGTTCATTTCCCTCTTCAGTAAAATGAAAAGACTTTTTCCAGTGCTTTCTGCAGAATATTGTTCAATCTTTCCACCTGTGATGCAATCTCAATTTCATCCAGTGGGGTTTTCAGGCATTACAATTTGTGAAGGCGTTCATAAAAACAACACAGTGAAACATGCCCTGTATGGTTTTCAATGGGCCGTAATGCTCTTCAAGCATCTGTGAAGGATTTCTGTGGAAGAGAGCAATTCTTGTATGTGGAAATATTCCAGGAATGGAGGTAAACAGTCCGTAATGAGATCTCTAAACAAAGACGTCTTTTATCCATGCCTGGGTCTGATCAAACCATTGGTCTGACTGTTACTTGACCCGTGTTCATGTCATGTTCTTTCTTAATACGTTTTTTCCATAAAGTCACACTATGAAAGATACAATCAGCTCTGCTTAAAGCCGATTATCCAGTTTAATTTGGCATGAAGATGTCGAGATATTCTTCGCCTTGAGATGGCTGAATTATTTCATAATAAAGTCACAAGGCGAGTCATTAGGGAAGAAAGAAAAATCATAAGACATTTGAAAAACATGCATGCGGTCGTCCACATGTGCAGCTTCTTGTGAGGCGTGCGTGCAGGCGTGTACACTAACCAAGCAAATCGGTTTCCAGCCAATGCTCTTCTTTTACTGGAAACGGTTAAGTGAAAAAGCACTTGAGGGAACATTATCCGAATGAAAATATTGACAGTATGCCTTTACACCACCTTGCCACTATGGCCACGACGTCAAAACAAGAAGTCAGGTGTGACGGTAGAAGAGGGCCTGTCAAACTGGGATTGTTCCCGCGAGTTAAACGTGATAGGAAAGCCAGTTCCAGGTACATAAAGAGGGGGGCAAGAAAGCACAAGAGCTCTTTCAGACCCATGTTATGCTTCTTGGGCCGTTGAATGATTCCCATTCATCCGTTTCCTCTTCCACTGAAAAGTAATCAGTTACTCGCTGAAAGATGATATTATATGCTCCTAATGTCATACGGGTCTGAAGCAGGTTCATGCCTGATAGCATTGTTAGAGAACATCTTTATTTGTGCCTCTACCATGGCGAAATGCCCGCTACCCCAAATGGCTTTCGCCATTTGTTTGGACCTGTTTTTTTTTTTAACTTTTCATTCGCTTTTCTCCTCCTGTTTTCACCTCATGCTTTCTCTGGGCGACTGGAAATCAGGAGAAAAGCAGCTGGCAGTGTAATAGGAGGATGCTCTCCTGCAGGGGTAACAACAAAAGGTATTGGTTGGGTTTGTAAGGGCATTCTGCAGCTAAATAAGCTGGACATGCTGAGGTGGAATTATTGCCCATGCTGAGCCTGGCGCTGCCCCGTGAAGGCGAGGCTGAGAGTCGGCTGGAAAGAACCAGAAGCCGGAGGAACCTGAGAGAGCATGGGCTGCCATTCCAGAATGCTCTATAATGACGGCTGGTTCTTCTAGTCGATAGTTCTTGTTGCTCTTCTGAAAGGAATGTCGCTTTGAGTTATACCATGGTACTGAGTAGGGATGCTCAAAAATACTGGTGGCCATATTGTCTTGTTTGTACATTTGTATTATTATTATTGGCTCGAAATGGCTGAAATTCGCTATCTAAAATATAACCAATCCAAACCCTGCTTTGAGGTTAATCTAATAAGAACCCAAAACGTGGACTGACTGTATGACCATTTATGGGTGTTTCTCATATTTCGGCTTTTACTCCAAAGGCCAAGGAATCGAGATTTGTCTGTTATATTGGCCTGCAAACGGAGTCTCCGCTGATTCAACACCCTGCTGAGCCGTAAGACGAATCTTTATTAGAGCAGACAGCCATTGTCTGCAGTCATCTAGATAATTGCAGCGCTGGGTCCTCTTCTCTAATCAATCCAGACAGCTGCCTCCGTGCCTGCCGCGTTTGCCAACCGTGCAGCTCAAGCTAATTAATGAAATGATGAGCCGTTTGGGCACAACGTGGTACCACACAAACAATCTGGGACGCTTGGAAATGCCCAGCCCACATCAGAGGTGCAGATAAATTAGTGAAGAGCTTGTATTTTCCATCGCTGTCTTAAAACCCAATGTTGCAGAAGTACTGCATACTGTTAAAGGAATAAAACTTTTTCATCCAGAAAGCAGTGCTGCTGTTATTTGCTCACCTTCTTGTTGATCTAAACCAGTATGACTGACCTTTTTTTTCATAGAGCACAAAGGAGAAAATGTGAAAACATGCTCTGGTTTTAGTTATTATGAACATGACACTTGGATTCAAATGGTGCTAAATTAGTTTGTGTTATTCATTGATAGTCTTCCCCTGCAGTGACTTAATACAATTTGAATAATAAATGAATCATTTAGACTGAATCAATTAATTGAAAAGGTTTGACTCAAAATGATTTGCTCACAAATCAGACATCGCTAGTTTTCTCAGTGGTTGATTTTTGTATAACATTTCAGTTTGTTTCTTCAGATGGGGACTACCTTTATGATACTTTTTGAAGCTTAAAGTTACATTAATTTCAATTGCATTGAAAAGAGTGACCAGCAGTCTTCAGAGTTTCTCATTTAGTATTTATACAGGTTTAGAACAACATGTTTTCATTTTTGGGTGAACAATGTCTTTAACATTATATAGTTTCTGTGAACTCAATGAAGCCATTTTTCGTAGCTGTGAAAGTCAGGGCGAATAAAAGTTAATCTGACATCATGTTGTTCCTCAAGTCATTGCGTCTAATTTTGAGCTTATAACCTTAACCCCCCCCCCCCCCCCCCCCGCCCCAGTCTTCATTCTGTCCGTCAGTAATCACGCATGGCATGAAACAGGATGGCATATGCCGTCTGAGCCATATGGGCACAGTGTGAGTCTGTTCCCAGCATGGGCAAGCAGTGGTTCATGGAGGGCACGGAAATCTTCCAGATCTCTGAAATAAACTGTAGGTGCTCACAGATTTTCTGTGTTGGCTTCGCCAGCCAACATGTTGCAGCTTAACACCCGGAGTGCTCTGGTGCCACCTTGCCCTGTCCCGAACAGAGATGGAAATAGAGGACCGATGTCTTCGCACCAGCTGTCATTGGCCCTTACATTGTCTTGAAACGCACAGGCTGTTTTTGCTTGTCTGTTTTCTCAACAGGGATGGGTTTACAGGAGCTTCAGCTAAACTTCTCCTAGAGAAATACGGTATGTTTATGCATCTGTAGGGAAGCTTATACAACAGTACTGTGAAATGGTAACTGCATATAATACCACACCGTGACATAAAGCAAAACATATGCCATCAGGTGTACAGCACTGTAAGAGAGTGTGACCTACATGCATATTCTTTTTTTACATTTAATGTCTACTGGTCTAATTTTGATGTATTTATTAGATTATGCTCACCAAGGCTGTCTTTATTTGAAATATTATTTGAAAAATATATTACAAACACCATATATGTGTGTGTGTCTGTGTGTATATATATGTGTGTATATATATATATATATATATATATTTGTATTGTAACATTTTAAAGTGTAAAGTGTAATTTATTTCTGTTATGGCAAAGTAGAATTTTCAGTTGAAATTACTCCAGTCTTCAGTGTCACATGATCTTTCAGAAATATGCTGATTTGGTGCTCAATTAATATTGGTAGTTGGTTATTAATAATGTTTTTATTACTTTATATTTTTGGAAATCTTGATACATTATTTTTGTGGAAAAATTATATATTTACATTTATAAAATATATATATAAATTTATATAAATACATATTTGATAATTTGTTAAATAATGTATCATGTGTATTACCATGTGAAATTAGGTAAAAATATATTTTAATGTACCGTATTGACCCGATATATGATTGTTTTTTCATGGAAATCCATGTGAAAAAACGCGGTCGTCTTATATTCAGGGTCTAGACTTCGACGTGTCAATAATACACCCACAACAATAGGTGCGTCAAAACAGGTCAAATGAGTGTGCCATTAAATATGTAATGTGTGTTCGCGAGTGAAAACAAAAGAGTCTTGACTGTCTGATGGGAGCAAACTTCCTCTGAAAGTGATTTTAATACGTAAGACAGTACCCAGATGTGAAGACTGCATTAAGATTTCACTTCTACTGTTAATAACATGTTGGTAGGCTAGCCCACTGTGAGATGGATAGCCTCAATATTATATCATTCAGATGAGCTACCTGTTATTTTTATGGTATATCAAAAAGTGTATATTTTTAAATGTGATTTTTGGTACATTTTACCTGTATTTACCATACGTTCAAAACAAAAATGAAAATAGGAAAAATATGCAATATGTTTGAAAAAGTGTTTGTTTGTTTTTCTCAGTAAAACACAAGATTTGGTTTTCAAAGTCTTTTTCCAAAAGGTACATCTTGAAATGGGGGGGGGGTTCGTCTTATAATCAGGTCAATACAATAGAAGCTATACTACTAAAATATTATCTCAAAAGAAAACACTAATAATGTAAATATATATGGTCACCAATATATTGTACATCTCTAGATGGTGTTTTTCACTATAAATTAATTCATCACATTTTGACCGCTGCGATACAATATTCAGGCGTATTATCAACATATCTCAAGCCAAAATCTCTTTCATTAGCTAGAACCCACGCAGTTGTGATTTAGATGTTTTCTCTGTTCTTTGCTGGCACAATGAAATGCAGATCCCAGTGGATTTGACTGGTAAAGAGGAGAGAATCTCCTGACTGGATGCCGCTAATCTGTGAAAAGATGACAGCTCTCCATGCAGCACCTGTTCAGGAGATAAATTCCTGTGTCTTATTCTGTTTGTTGACTTCATCAGCTGGAGGCGGCTTTTAGTTTGTTACTTGAGGTTTTTATTTCTGTTTTTGTGCATGGGCATTAATGTTTATTTTTGGCGCACAGTGTTGATGGAGAGATGTACCACAGGGTTTGCGAGGGAAATGAACTCACAATGTGTATTGTTAGGCTTGAGTTCTCTCGGCAGAAGGCAGTGTGGTGTGCGAGTATTTGCAATAAGCATCAATGGCCCCTGGTCATTTGAAAGAATTTGCATCCACTGCTGCCTTATCATAAGACCCTGTTTGCATATGAGCTGTTTTTATTACATTTAAAATAGAGACGGACTAAGACGTAAATCCATAATCTCCCATTTGCATGTTCAACAGAAGACGGTTGAGAATATTGTTGTAAGGGGGGTGAGGGGGCTTAATAGTCTGGAAATATGCACGGCTGCGTCGCAATTCATAGTGTGCAACATTAGGATTAGTGTTTCTCGAGCGTTATGTTGAAAATAGTGTGTTGATGATGATGCTTTGTATTTTAGAAGTATGCATGCGTGAATGCTTTGTGCTAATATTAACAACATTTCCTTGCACTGCAATGGAGTCTGTCTGTCTGTCTGTCTGTCTGTCTGTCTGTCTATTTCTATGTTGATCGACCCATCCATCTATCGTTCTATCAATCCATCTCTCTCTTAAAACTTTAAAACAAAGTTTAGCATTTTTAAACAAGGCTTTGTCAAGCCAAGATTTTGTCTTGACAAACTCTGCTTTTCTGGTTAAATATTTGGGGAAACTCCTGTGAAAAATCATTATAGAAAATTCCTTCAAAACAGCACATTGAGGCATATTTTTAGAGAGTTTAGAAGGTGTTTTTCTTTGTTTGTTTTTTATAACTGAATTCAAATTCCAAAACTTAAATTTAAAAGATGTTGTCAAATCCAATTTCATACTATCAAAGTATGAACTGTCCCATTACTAGTGAAATATGTACTTAAGATAGTCATGAACAAAATTTCAAAGGAAGTTTTTACTCAATGTGCATGCCTGTATATCATGTGCTGATGATTTAGTTGTCATTAAATTCATTTCCTTGCTATTATTTACCCGACTGTCGATCATAAGTAGATTATAAAAGTCACTTATAATATGATAATTGTTTTCAGAATGCTGGAAAGAATATTCTCTGGAAGCTACAGCCATCTGTCTACACTTTCTTCTTCATGTCAGTGTGTGTGGTGTGTGTGTGTGTGTGTAACGGCTATAGTACGGCAGCTCTCCAGATGTTCCAATACGGCTGTCTGAGCCTGAAATGAGGTCAGAGGTCAAGGATATCTTAGTGGAACAGCTGTGGGGCGATGCTGGGGTCATCCGTCATGAGTATGCACACCCTGCCGACACTGCTAGTGGTTTCTACAGCAGTAGGCACGTGTTGAGGCCAGAGTCTCTTGAGAGATTGTACCATGAGAGAAGCAGCAGGTTAGAGGATAGATCAATAGTCTGCTGAAGTGTCATCTGGTGAACAGGGATGCCAACACCTCCCAAGGGAGTGTCACTCCCTCCTCAGAATGCGACCTTTGACCTCTACAAATCTGTGGGTGTTCCTGAGGGCGCTCTTTTCTGTGTGTCTAATAGCTCTGCTGTGATTTCAATCAATCTTAAGGGGCTCTTTTGTTGCCTGTTCTATGTTACAGATTGAAAATGCTGTTCTGTTCGACGCTTGAGAGCACTGGAAGGCATACAATGGCATGGCAAGAATTGTAGTCCTTGTACAATTATTTAAATGGTTACCAACTCTACTAAGCATTATTATCTTCTTCCTCTTTCTTTTCCTCTTCCTCTTCCATTCTTCTTCTTTATAATAAAAATAATAGATTTTTTTTTGCTGCACCATTTGTGCTGTAATAGCTCACATGCATTATAAAAATATATATATATTATGAATATAATTCATATTTATGATGATGGTGATAATAATACTTTTTTGTTAGTAGTATTATCTTAATAATAATGACAATAATAAATAGTGTTTAGTTTGCTGCACCATTTGTGTTAAATAGTAACACAAGAGCACATGCTTAATAATAATAATAATAATAATAATGTCTTATTAATAATAATTGGTTTTTGCTTGTTTGTTTTGCTAATCCTGTTTGCTTTCATTATTTCACTAAAGCGCATTTTACTGTGTGCAAACAAATTAACGTAGTCTTTACATATGTGAAAGATGTATTACTCTTATCTGTGACCAAAAATGAGCAGTATTTTAGGAGTGACCGCACTGGCTCCTCCATCTGTCCTGCAGTGAGCGCGCTTCTCTTCAGACACAAGAGCACACATTTCTCTTGGTCAACTTTAGATTGAGTGGCCATGTAAAGTTGCTAATACTTACATATTTCAGATGATAAGCCATATTTGAGGTCGATGACCTCAATGTCGCTGCCTGATGTAATGTATTACCATAGAATAACTGTTAATAATAATAATGTTTTATTTTTAAACCACCTTTCAAGAACCCAAGGTCACTTTACAAAGAAATACAAGCAATTGGCAAACATAATACACCAAACAGTCAGAGGGAGCAATCATACAAACAAGTGTTGACAACAAGGAACTACAGTTAATTAACAACAACAGGTCTCGCAATCATATGATGAAGTTGATGAAAGGGGAAACAGAGAGGTAGAAGAGTTATTTAGAGAACAAAGTGAATAGATGAGTTTTAAGTTGAGACTTAAAGGTCTGGAGAGAGGAGGCGGCACGAACATTATGGGGCAGCTTATTCCATAGCTTAGGGCCTATAATACAGAAAGCTCTGCCACCCACCGTAGAGAGTTTATACTTGGGCACAACAAGCAAGTTATCATTGCTAGACCTGAGAGTCCGTGCAGGAACATATGGTTGCACTAACTCAACTAGGTATTGAGGTGCGAGGCCATTATAGGCCTTATAAACTAAAACTAAGAGTTTGAACTGAATAAGTTTGGGCACAGGAAGCCAGTGAAGTTGGTGAAGGATGGGAGTTATATGCGCAGATTTTTTATTAAATGTAAGGACTCGAGCAGCAGAGTTTTGCACCATTTGGAGACGATTAATAACTTTGGCAGGTAAGCCGCTATATAAGGTGTTACAGTAGTCCACTGTTAAACTGTTAAAGATCTGTTTGTTTTTTTGTTTTGTTTTTCTGCAACTAATACAATTTTGGTCAACTATTAGGGGGCAGCCCTTATAGCAATACACTAAAACTACTTTGAACACCAAGCAAGCACCAATCTAAGACCCTAAAGTAACAGTGGCAATGTTTGAATGGGTAAGCAGTACAAATCTACTCCATTAACCCTGAAGTTGGTGTGTTGTGAGCGGGCACAGTAAATCTATCACTGACCTTGGTGTTGGATAATGAGGTCTTGTTTGTCTCCGAGAAATATTTTTGCCTTGAGACCTGTCAGTTGTCAGAAATGAAAGTTAAAGGAGTCACAAGTTTATTTGGCACTGTCTTCTCATTAAAAGATTCCTAAGGCAGAATTGCAGAGCCAACAGTCACAATGTGAAATGTTTTGAGAAAATTGAAAGGCGTACATCTTTAATGTGGCAACTTGCCCTATCTGTATTCTGACGTGTCTTACAGTGAGGCTGACACGTTAACAATTTACCGCAACCAAAAATTGACAAGAATTTCGCCGG
Source organism: Oxygymnocypris stewartii (assembly GCA_003573665.1). Lineage (NCBI taxonomy): Eukaryota > Metazoa > Chordata > Actinopteri > Cypriniformes > Cyprinidae > Oxygymnocypris > Oxygymnocypris stewartii. The sequence goes on along the minus strand of QVTF01007228.1, from coordinate 15,626 downwards.
TGACAACCTCGCCCGAGCTAAGACAAGCACCGCCACTGGCAGCAGCGTGACATCACACCGGCTGCCCGGCGCTCATTTCGAATGACATTGTGTCACATTTTGTGTGAAATGATTACGCCCACATTCCAGACTGGGAAGAAGTCCCTTCGTTACTTACAGCAGGCATCCAGATGAGCCGATACATTCACAGGACCCTTTTTTTAATGAGAAAGAAGCCAAGCTTGTATGTCTTGTCCTGCCTGCTGGCTGCCATTACGGCCCATTAGAATCATCATTAAGAGAGCGCGCAGGACCAATTGTGCCTAAAGTGCCACGGAGCGCTAGCTGAGGAACCTGACTACCACTGTCCGCTTTCACCGCACAAACGTGCCTCGGAGACCGGTTTCCAAGGCAACGTCACCGACGGGTGACGTATTTCTTCTCTGTGCTTTGTAGGAAAAGGCAAGCAAGACGGGGTTATCCGTGAGTGCATCCGTTTAGACCTTTGTGAACAATTGGGTAGAAGTTCTCATTTCACGCTAATCTTGCACGAGGCTCTGCCCTACAAATCCTAACCACTGCCGTTCCCGGAAAACCTTCAAAATCCAACCCAGAGCTGAAAAGGCAGACAAGCTCCACCACCTACGTGCTTAAAAGGACAGTTTTCTTTGTAAGAACACGTTCTGTTTGGGCTCGTTTAGGAGGTGCTTCACATTCGGCAGGGGAGAAATATGTCAAGAACTCAAGCTAGCATTTTTATTCCTCAATTATTGGTGTCCATTAATGATTAAGTGCTATGTTAATACAGCGCAGATATTCCATTAGGAGCTCCGGTCTGAGGTTTTAATGGCCTGGGAGAGAGTATGTGTACTGCAGGCTTTCAAAGTCTTTGTTTAAGGTTGCACTAAGCTGTTAGGAATGAGGACTGCATTAAATGTGCTAATTAGTGGCCTGTAGAAGATATTTTTTAAAATGACTCTCTACTTCTCTCCATCTTTCCGTTCTGTGTTCTTTTCTAGCACTGTTGGCAATCAAATAGGCATTTGTAATTGGTGAAACAGGTGTATGCTGACAATACAGTGTTTTTATCTTAGGACGATATGCAATAAATGATTGATCAGTATGGACTTTTCCTTGGTAGATTCTCAATCTTTTCGGTCCCTTAGGATTTTTGGTTACACACAGTGGTCGGCTAAAATATGTTTGTCAATGCTGATGCCTAGAGAGCAGATTGACCAACTGGTGATATCAATATTATAATTTTATGATAAGATGTAGATGAGTTATTGTGGGTGTGTGTGGATATTGGATATAGCCATTGGATATTTATAGATGGATTTTATGATGCACCATCCTTTTCTTTACCCTTGATTATTTTACTTTGCATTTACATGTTGTATGACTATAGTCTGTAAAATGCTGAGTCTCAATGCTTTTTTTCTTGCACTGTGCTCCGATTAACTGAGTAAACGCAGAAGTTCCTCTGTACAAAGACTCTGGCAGTGTTACCCAAATCCCTGGAAATATCTTGTGAGAAAGAGAGAGAGAGGGTGGGACTCTGAAAGGCCAGTATAAAGGGTGCATGATCCCTTTTCACAGCACAATTGAAACATAATTATTTCATGGCAGACTGTGTGCTCTGTAAATCTATGAATGAGAACGGCATTTAACTTTAATTAGCTCTGATTTATTCATTCTGACTGGATTGCTTGCAGAAAATTGGATCATCTGATTATAGTCAAGCATGAAAATGACCTGATTAAACACTTCATAAAACCCATGGAGAGAGAAAGAAACGTGGAAAGAAAAGAAACCTGGGATGAAACGATAAAGGGGAGATAAGATAGATGAGGTTCTGAGAGGAAGACAGTCAGACATGTGGATGTGTTTGGTGTCTTGGCGTATGCCAGCGTTATGCACAGTGGGTGAAGAAGGCATCGCAGCTGGTTTCTGTTCATCCTGCTGCAAACTAATGGACGGATTGGCAAACCAATCCCACGCTATAGGTTACATGTCGACAGCTGCGCCAAACTGCTTGTGCATTTGATTTGAGATGCTCCCATGCACCTGAGCAAAATAAACCCTATGGCACTTTCACTATCCTGTGGTGTGAACTGTCCTTTACAATTGGAAGAATTGCATGGTTATTTCTAAACAACTGAGGTCCTCCAGCTACTGTATATCAATAAAAGCATATAAACTACGTTTGACATCTGCATTAAATACAGAAACTAAATATATACAGAAACAGATTTGAAACTCTCTTTGTGTCTCTCTTTCTAGTTACTCCAACGAATGAGAATCTTGGGTCCAAAACTTCCAGCTCGAATAAAGTGTCTGGACTTCAGCGTAGCCAGGAACAGAGTAACGACATTTCGTTTGTCCCGCCGATCTCAAGTCCGACTCCAGCATCGCCCCCTACGGGGTCTCCTGCCCCTGCTGCGGCGGCAGCCCCCGTACCTAGACCGCACCCAAACCCTCTCGCTATCAAGAAGGAATCTGTGCCCCCTAACCCCACCCCTTCCCTCCTGAGGAACCAATCATATTCACTGGAGCACAGAGTCCCGCCCCTATCGCACCACAGCCAGCCAGTCATCAGTCATCATCATTATCCTTCACTGTACAGCAGTCTTCACGAAATCAGGTTTGTAACTTTTTTTACAAAAACTTAACCCAATTGGTGGGTTTTCGTTAAATGTGAGCCAAAAACCCACCAATTGTTGCCACAGTTCTTCTGGATTTAGTCTGTCTTGGTTTGTTCTGTTTCTTCATGTTATTCCAGACAGACTGATGATGATGATCAGATCTCTGTGCGGAGCAAACAATAATCTCACTGGTTATTACAATTAATGGCAAAATGAATGTTTGGAAATGTAAACTGATATTTCCGACTGACACACTCCAGCAAAAGATGGAAATAACTGACTTAAAACCACTTTTTTTAGCTGCTGAAAAGACAAGTGTTCTAATAATTTTGGCGACCATTGTATTTACACATTTTTTATTTATTATATTTACATGATTAAATATTGTTTCTCTCTCAACAAAAACCTGAAAATTGACAGCTATAAATTCATAAGCTCCCCTAATATAAATATTGTTTCTCATATACTGTTTTTCCTTTCTAATCACAGCAACAACCCTTCCACGCTTCCTCCAAAACACCACCTGCCTCACTCCCCTCATCACCTCCGCGGCCTCCCGTCTCCTGCTCCTCCTCTTCCTCTCTCCATAGCCGGTCTGCCCTCCTCCCACTACTCCCTTCACTCGCCCTCTCACCTCTCCAGCCATCCGGCCATGTTCGCCACCCCTGCTACACTGCCTCCTCCACCCACCTTACCGACCAACAGCCTGGTGGTGCCAGGACACCCTGCCGGACCACCTTATCAAGGTGAGAACCCCTTCATTGAGATTTAAACTGTTTATGGCATAGTTAGTCAAATTTTTGAATATTTTGGACAATAGGTTTCTTCAGTTCTGCAATATGATTTTTTTTTTTTATAAATATATAACTTGCGTAAGGTTGCTTACAGGCGAGAGTATGCACTGCAAATTGAAAGTGTGAAAGATGTAAAAATCTTAAAGGGATAGTTCACCCAAAAATGAACATTCTGTCATCATTTACTCACCCTCAAGTAGTTCCAAACCTGTGTAAATGTCCTTGTTCTGCTGAACACTAGGGGTGTCGAAATTAATAGTTTCTACGGTGCATCGCTATACAGACGAGGACGATTCGGTATCAGTTCAGTGATAGACCATAACTGGTTATAATGCACTGAAGCTTTTCATTCAGGCGAGAAGCAAGTGCGCGTATAATTAAAAATGCTGCAACTACTTCAAAAGCCGACATCTGGCTTTTGTGAACAACCTGGTAAGCACGACCTGGAGAAGACACGATGTGTGTAAATCAGCGGTTCTCAATTCCAGCCCCCCCCCACACACACACACACACACATTTCGTATGTTACTCTTATCGCTTCAGATGTTTGTTCTATTCGAACGCAAGTGCCCTGCGAAGTGGACATCACAGTATATTCCGCCATGATTCCAGTTCGAAGCGAACGTATTCCATTCAAAGTGCATTAAAGTGTGCAAGACGTGAATTAAAATTGTATATATCAGAGGTATATGATGTCACACTAGTCTATGCTTTAAGTCGTTGCGCAGCGCAAATCCATGAATGAATGTTCCGAGGTGAAGTAAAACTTCAGCGGATTTCCCCTGCTGAGGGAGTAGGGAGCAATGGACACTGTGTAGGGAGCATGTCAATCGGAACACAGTTCATGCACGGAGCGCACTTCTAACGAGTTGATTATCTGAATCAGGTGTGTTAACAAAGAGAGACATGCAAGGATTGGACTGGAATTGAGAACCGCTGGAGTAAATCATATCACGCACAAATAAAATATGCAGGGGGTCATACAACTAACTCGAGAAACTACATCAGCCGTTTTCACCCTTTGCTATTAACCCTGTCAGTGCCAAGTATTTAGTATTTACTTTTGTGTATTTGTTCTAAATGCTTCTGTGCCCAGACTTAGTTTTGTTTGATGTTTGATACATTAAAGAAGCATGTTTTCTTTGAGCAGGTAAAATGAAAGGTTCAGTTCATATATCTGACTGCTTTTTTGAGGAAAAATTGAGGATGCAGTGCATCGTCAATCAGTGTAGTTCACACCCCTACTGAACACAAAGGAAGATATTCTGTAGAATGTGGGAAACGGAGCAGTTCTGAGGCACCATTGACTTCCATAGTATTTTTTTCTCACTATGGAAGTCAATGGTGCCCTAAAACAGCCTGATTACAAAACTTTCTTCAAAATATCTTCCTTTGTGTTCGGCAGAACAAAGACATTCATACAGGTTTGGAACTACTGGGTGAGTAAATGATGACAGAATTTAAATTTTTGGGTGAACTATCCATTTAACCTGCACTTCAAAATTAACTTTGCTTGACCAATAAGAATGGAGGGTCCAGTTTTTACCCAGCTTATACCCAAATGCTCCTTTGCAGCTTTCTCTAGAGGTTCTCAACCCGAATCCAAATGCGGCCCACCATGCGGAACATAATTAAAAAATTACTTTCAGTTTTACAATTCATTTTAGTTTTTATATTAATTAAAAAGATCTACTAAACAAATATAAGATATAATGATTTTTATGTAAAATAATTGAGTTTTTCATATATTATTTTAATACATGAGCAGACCTATGTACTCACGTAATTAATGTTTCGCATTTAACGAACACTTACAAGCGCGCACTTTGGCAGAATTAAACTCCAATAGTCATCAGCAGCCAATAGTTCTGTAAAATTGAGCATCAGAATGGACAAATTTGTTAAGGGAGAAAACGAAATGTGGAAAATGCCAGCGAAGGAACGCATTCAAACAAGAATAGTTACTTTCGGTGGACTTTCGGTACCGACTTTCGGTTTGCCCCCCCACTCACACTGAATATGTTCAGGCAAAAAGAAACACCCATAAGCTACTACGCAGCACTCATTCTTAATTACAGAAATGTGGCAAAACATCTCTGGAGAGAAACTCAGATTATTATTTTACATTTGAAAATGCTTTCCATATTTGGATCAACATAGGCTACATTTGTGAACGCACACTTTCTGCAATGTCACGTGTCAAGTAACACTTCCGTGCACGTCTTACAGACTGCAATTTACAATCGCATCTTCATTGTGCTGTTACTCCTTTCCAGCAGTATTTAAGTAAGGGTATACATTTTTTACTTAGACCTAAGAAATGAGTGTATGATAAATATGAGAGCGAGTACGGGATTATATACACTGTTTCAAATTAGCATATTTAGTAGCATATTCAGTGTAGTGCTAGTCTTAAAAACTAATTTGATTCCCACAAATGCAGGGCTTGTCCGTTTTTACAGTTCCTGTGCTTTAAATTACTTGGTGTAAAACAAAAATTGCTCTGTTTGTTGACAAATAACCCATTTTAAAGACAGCTTTATGGATAAACATTATTCAGTAACAACAGCATTGGCGAGGCGAAATGGGGCACGCATCAGAGGTCAGCATATGAAATATGTGACTTATATCAAGTTGGCTCATTTTTCTACTGTATATGATGCCTGTAATAAAAAAAGGATGTCAGCTATACTGTTCATTTCTAATATCTGGATCCTGTGTCTCGGAAGGGCACTTCAGCAGTAAACTTCTGTTTTATTGGCTGTTATTTTAACTTTGACTGTTATATAAGATTTTGATACAATTTACACTAAATGCAAAATGTGAGATGAAAATGATACCTGTCCTCTTCATCTCAGCCTTTCTTTATGCGGTAAGTGTATTTTTTGTTCCAGTTCCAGGCATTTAGAGCTACGTGCTGATCTAAATCTAAGTAAAGAATAAATAGCAGGTTTACACATGCAGCTAAAATGCACTTTATGGTGTAAACCTTTGGTAAACACATGGCTCGAGTCATTACAGTAGTACCAAAAGTACTGTTTTTAATCATTAGAAACATAATGTTCATTCATTTAGACTCTAAACTAAAAGTTTTTTTAGTTTTTTTTAAGCATCAAGCAAGTGTTAATGAGTTTCTTACATTTTAAGAAGGGTCTTAAAGGGAGAGTTTGCCCAAAAATGAAAATGTTGTATGCAAACCTGTATGCATTTGTTTCTTCTTTTACTATTAGTATTTTTACATGCAATAGAGTGTGTTGCAGTCTGTTGAAATTATTTTTGATTGTGTACCAGAAGAAGAAAGCAAGTCATTCAGGTTTGGAACAAATGAGGGTAATTTTCATTTTGGGGTGACCGATCCCTTTAAGGCCGTATTAGAGTTTGTTTGTCGGGTCAAGTGTGTGTGTGTTTTCTGCTGAGGTGACTCTTGGTTCTCTCTTGTCTTTAGATACCAGTCTGTTGATATCTTTCAACCAACCAATCATGTATTGCCAGCCTCATTCGGGGATTCTGATTGGCACATTGTCACAGGCAACTCTCTTACCTCCACCAATGAGTCCTCACGTAGAAAACCCTCACACCTTGAATTGGAGAAACAGAGAAAGCCAGGTGACTACCCTCTTTCGCTTCTTCCTACCGCTGTTGTGAAAACTCACTGGCCGCCCGTGCCTTTTTTTTTCTTTTCCCTCCCGTGTCTTCCCCATCTCCCCCCTTTCCCGCCTTTTCCCCCTTCGCTCTCCTTTCTTGCAGAGCATGATCTTCTGCGGCAGGAGCTGAACAACCGCTTCCTGGTTCAGAGCTCGGAGCGAGGTCGGAGGGCGGCACCGGGGGCCACAGGGCAGCCGTTGGCCCCTGTGTCGCTCCTCCGGGCCGAGTTTCACCAACATCAGCATATGCACCAGCACCAACACACGCATCAGCACACCTTCACGCCCTTCCCTGCCAGTCTGCCCCCACCAGCCATCATTGGGCCGCCCACTGCACCTCCCATGGTGCGTACCCCAGCCAGAAATGTGAGGATAAGTAAAAACAGATAGATTTTACTCCCTACCTCCCAATTCCCCCTTAAAATACTCCGACCTATTCAAAATAAGCCCCTTGTCCTATGCACCCGTCCTGTTTTTCCAGGAAATGACACCCGCAGTCGCGTCGTCGTACTCAATATACAGTGCTGTGAAAAGGTTTTTGCCCCTTCCTGTATTTTTGGGGTTTTTTTGCATATTTTTCACACTTAAAAGATTCTGATCATCAAACAAATTTTTATATTACACAAAGATAATGCAAGTAAATACAAAATGCAGTTTCTAAATGATGATTTCATAACTCTGATTTCATTTATTAAGGGAAAAAGCTGTCCAAACCTACCTGGCCCTATGTGAAAAATGTATTACCCCTCCTGTTAAATCATGAAAGAACTGTAATTAACTACATTATTTTAGAAAGTGGAGTTAAATTTCACTATCCAATTCCAGGCCTGATTACTGCCAGACCTGTTGAATCAAGAAATCACTTAAATAAGAGCCTGTCTGACAAAGTAACGCATGCTTAAAGAGCAACACATCATGCCGCGAGCTAAAGAAATTCAAGAACAGATGAGAAACAAAATAGTTGACATGTATCTGTCTGGAAAGGGTTATACAGCAATTGCTAAGGCTTTGGGACTCCATGAGCCATTATCCACAAATGGAGAAAACTTGTAACAGTGGTGAACCTTCCCAGGAGTGGCCGGCCTACCAAAATTACTCCAAGAGCACAATGAAGACTCATCCAGGAGGTCATAAAAGAACCCAGAACAACAGCTAAAGAACTGCAGGCCTCACTTGCCTCACATAAGTTCAGTGTTCATGATTCAACAATAAGAAAGAGACTGGCCAAAAACGGCATCCATGGGAGAGTTCCAAGGAAAATCCACTGCTGACCAAAAAAAACCCAAAGGCTCGTCTCACATTTGCCAAAAAAATATCTTGATTGTCCCCAATAATTTTGGGCAAATATTCTGTTGACTGATTCCAAACTTTTTGGAAGGTGCGTGTCCCGTTACATCAGGCATAAAACCAACAAAGCACTTCATAAAAAGAACATAAAACTGATAGTCAATAATGGTGGTGGTAGTGTGATCTGGGGCTGCTTAGCAGCGTCAGGACCTGGACAACTTGCCATAATTGATGGAACCATGAATTCTGCACTTTATCAGAAAACCCTGAAGGAGAATGTCGGGCCATCAGTTTGTGACCTCAAGCGCACTTGGGTTATGCAGCAGGACAATGATGCAAAACACACCAGAAAGTCCACCTCTGAATGGATCAAGACAAAGAAAATGAAGGTTTTGGAGTGGCCAAGTCAAAGTCCAGACTTAAAGCCAATTGAGATGCTGTGACATGACCTTAAACAGTCCATTCATGCTCGAAAATCCTCCAATGTGGCTGAATTAAAACAATTCTGCAAAGAAGATTGGGCCAAAATTCCTCCACATTCCTCCAGTTTTCACAAACGCTTGATTGCAGTAGTTGCTGCAAAGGGTGGCACACAAACAGTTATTCGATTTAGGGTGCAATTACTTTTTCACGTAGGGCCAGGCATGTTTGGACAGCGTTTTTCCCTTAATAAATGAAATCATTAAGTAAAAACAGCATTTTGCATTTACTCTGGTTATCTTTGTGTAATATTAAAATATGTTCGATCTGAATCATTCAAGTGTGACAAATATGCAAAAATTAAACAAAAACAGGAAGGGGGCAAAAACTTTTTCTCACCACTGTAAGCACGGCCACATCACAGTTATGCTGATATTCAGACAAACAGCATGAGTGACGTATATTTTAGAACCACATAAATACAAACTATGAAGCGAAATGGTGCTCATTCAGTCACACAATACAGCCTGCATCTTTAAAAAAAAAAATCACAAAAAGCCTAATATTACATACTTCGATGATGCTGAGTTCAAAAATATTTAAAAAAATCCATCATATACAGATTTTTTTTTTTACAAAATAATAATGAAGATTTTTAAAAGCTTTAATGTACAGTCAAATGGCAATTATTTTGGTAATAATGGCAAATGTTTTGGTAGTAAGTATTCAGATTGTATTATTTAACTTAAATATGTTCATATACTCCAAAATATGTTCATATACTCCCTTTAATGGCAAAGCACTTTACATAAACACAAATTTATAGTTACATTTGCTTTTTTCCATCACTGGCCATAATATTATCCTTGAAATCAGGCATAAAAGATTAGGCATAACATATTAGGCAAAAAATCAGCTGAGAATTGAACAAACAGTTCAGAGAAGACAGAAATCGTGTCTTTGTGGCAGTTCTTTTGGTGATTAAGGGATAATACAAGACTTCACCTTACAAATACACCTTAGTGCTTCTATAATGTCCTCATTTGTAAGTCGCTTTGGATAAAAGCTAATCGTCTGCTAAATGACTAAATAAATAAATGACTGTCAAAATCAAAAATGTCACAAAAAATACTTCATATTTTGTGAGAAAGCGTGATGTGCCAGAGCACTTTTCCTTGAAGCAGCATCCCCAAAACTAGTAAGAGACCAGCAATGTTTTAATTCAGCAATATGATGCAGGGTGGTGATTCTAGAGCACCAGAGCGAACCCACTACAGAGACTTCAGGCTTATCTTAAACCAGGCCAGTCTTAAACAGAGGCCATAGGGTTGAAACAGTTTTACAGCACAATCTCAGTGACATAACCGATACCATCATCCTAACAAGATAAACTATTGTCCCATGACAACCACAAATATCCCCTAATAAAAACCCTTTTTGCTGCCATGTTGACATGCCGTACTCATTGCGCTTGTATAGTGTGAGCCAGAGATGTTTTATTGCTTTCATATGAGCAGAATGGAGATGTTTCTGAGTGCTGGGGGCTGTTTGAGAGCAACAGGAGGCAGACTGGGTCTTATGGCGTGACTGAGGTACAGACAGAAACTCATTCTGTGTGACACGTTCAAAGCTTGCGGTCGAAACATAATGACCTCAGCGCAGATGAAAGTCATGACATCAACGGGGTTGTTTTGATATAAGCGTAATTGCTTCCGTGTGCAAAGCGGCTATTAGAGGCAAACTTTGGCAGCCTGTAATCAGATAAATTCAGCTCCTCAAAGTCAGCTAGCCGTATGAAATGCATTCAGATCTCTGAAACGTATTCAGACAGAACAAGAAGGTCTTATCTACATACTATCGCCACTGTCAACCAATCCGAAAGATATTATGTCAAGAGTGCTAGATGAAAAAGCCAAGCATTTTTTGAATCAAAGATTACCGTCTCCAAAGATTGAAATCTAGCGTAAAAGCATGCCGTATGTTTTGCAGCTTGCTGTCCGGATTCTTGTGTGGGTTATAGAACGGTTTCGTCATCAGAAACCGAAAGACTGAAATTGCGATGAAATGTTGGTAATGCATCTTATCTCTGATGCTGAATCACAAACACACCTCCACACCTTCACCAATGTTTTATGAGATACAAATCTTATTTGCTGAAACAGCTGTTGTTGAATTTCTTTCAACACCATGTGATTTAAATGTGATGTTTTCTACTGACAAATATACTGATGCTTGAATTCTCAATCATTTCTGCTTGGTTTAAGATCGTTTCTGCTTGTTGTCTACTGGGGTCAATAAAAAACTGTAATAAAAGCCATTTTTAAAGTCAACATGAAACCAGAAATAACCCAGTTTGCTTCCTTTTACAGGTTTCTGGTCTTTTTGTGCATAAGTCGTTGGTGTATGTTATTCCAAACAAATATATAATTTCTTGATAAAGGAAAACTACCTTTTGTTACTCTAAGTAAAGTGAGTAGCGGATTCCGTTCATGTTGACATAACACTTCATATAATGTCTGTCTTGTTTTCTGTTTTCCTTTCCTCTAGCTTTTCTTATATAAGATTGAATTGTTTACAGATGTAATATTGAACCTTGATTTGCCAAAGCTGTTTGTTATAAAGCTCTGACAGGGGCTGTGAATTATGAAGCACTGTTTTTATGGGCCACTATAACCTTTGCTGTATTTACTCGGCAAGTGTTAACGATAAAGCAGGCATGCGGCTCTCAGAAGGATCACAGAAGTGCAACACGCAGGGAAGCCAGATCAGCGATTTTCTCAGCCAGGCAACCTCATGTATTTGATTTAAGCTAATTATCACCACACATTCATACGACGCAGGATAAAAGCAGCTTATGCCTGCTGATCTGTGCCATGAGTGGGCCGTGGTTCAAGCACTGAGAGGCCTAAGAGTTTATCCACTTTTATAACCATCACCTGAGACACAAGACTCTGTAGAAACAACACTATATAACAGGGCTTGTAAAGGATTTCAATGTTTGTTAAAGAAATGCCTTGAACACAGTAGCAATTACATTGTTTTAAAAGCAGCGCTGAATTTACAGTGTTTGGTTGAGTGATAAAAGATGCTGGGTTATGTTGAATGTTTCAAAATATTTAAATGTTTATGTATGTTTTTTTTAAACACTAATGAATGAATTTGTTTTATTACAGTGACTTAAAAAATACAAAGTTGGAATGAAGATCACAGAAAATATGTTATATTCCCATCATATTTGTATGAATGAAAATGAACCATTTCAGCCATTCTCGCATCTTTGAGTCCTGACTCCGCAAATACAGAATCTCAAATCTGTAATTGTTTATCATATAATTACACTGCTAACTTCACTCTCAAATGTTCTAAATTAGAGCTTGCATTGAAAGACTTACAGTTCTGTATATTTTTCTTAACTGTAAAGGACACTGCCACATAATAACTGGCTCACGTCTGTTTAATTGGAAGTGAAGGTGCCTTCATTTGTTTGGCGATCCGGTTTGACTCTTTTGTGAGAGTATTCCCACACTCTGTGTCTGTGAAGCCTGTGGCTGCAGTGGTTTTCTTTCATGTGACATTGAATGGCTGTTTTACTGTGTAATTGTTTTATTAAAAGGGTGTAATTTATTTGAGCTTCATCTGCTTTTTATTTGACTGTGTAAGCACGCTGCAGTAAAGCTCTCATGTTTTTGGTTACAGATGCCTTTGATTTTGTTGATATGTTTTTAATTTGCACTCTCTTTCTTTTTCTCTCCCTCTCTCTTTATAGTTCGACAAGTACGGCCCGAAGCTGGACAATCCTTTCTTGAGACATTCAAACGTAAGTGTCAACATGTTTTGACTGCATAACCTTGCTTTGACTGAAGATGAAACCGATTATGTACACTTTTTGAGACATGTTTGTGAACTTTTAGCATGTTTTTTTTAAGCATACTTGGTTTGATGTTGTTTTCAAAGCAGGATAAAAAAGTTGTTATAGCTTAAAGAGACGACAGACACCAAAGAATTTGGTGAACTTTACATTTACATCGTTTTTTTCTCTGCAGTTCTTTCCATCCTATCCACCAACAATGCCAGGCATGCCTCCATTGCTTCCACATTCAGGGCCCTTCAGTTCGCTGCAAGGAGCCTTCCAGCCAAAGGTTAGACCTCAAAACTATGCTCACATCAAGTGGGAATATAGACAGAATTGTTTTGACTTGATCAGAATGACATTTTCTCATTCTTTCTCAATGAGAAAATGTATCTTTCAAATTTCCCGCTTGCAGACTCTGATATGGTCAAGACTATTAATTCAAACATATTTGAAAAATATGCCCCATAAAGCTCCAAGCTGTGTTAACAAAAGAACATAAGAAAAAAACACCTGGTAAAAGTGTCTACATGTTAATTGTTGACCAAATCAATCTGTTAGTTCTGCAAAACAGACTAAAAATACTGGTCTCAAGTTGGGGTGGGAGAAAAAATAGTTTCTCCGATGCATCGCGATTCTCTCTTTGACGATTCTAAACTAGTTTTTTTCCCCGCATATGGCACGCATGCACACTAGAGACGCGGCGGGCTTCATTGCACAGAATTTGTACTGTGGGACACGTGCACATTGCATGACAGTGTGTGCTTCCACCCGCCATGTTTTACTTTAGATATGCTTTAATTTACACCGTTTGGAATGCAGTACTATTAAATGCACGAAACTCGTGCACTAACAGACTTTCACGTGCGCTTTGTGTTTGTTTGTCCTGAAGCTCGATTGCGGCTGCGGGTAAATGCACTTGCATTTTCGAATACTTTTATCTGAAATTGATGTGCACACAGTCAGTTATGTTTTCAGAACAGGACAAAACATCTGATATATGGAAATAGATCTGTGCATTAGTCTGAATGCAGCCTATTAAAGCTGCCACTGTCTATGCTCTCATCAGTAATAATCAAACGGCAATAATGCTGAGAAAAAAAAGAAAACCTCATAACTATTGTCTGTAAACTTTCGGATACTTACAGACCCCTTATTTTAAATTAGTAATTATTTAAAAAAATTGCCTGCTTATATTTAAACAAAATTATAATAAAGTAAATTTTGCACCAAATAAATGTAATTTAAAATTGATATGAAAATGTAGCCATGTGCAGAAATATTGAAAACTGAGAATGTGACGCATCATGATATTGAGTTAATAATGATAATTGTAATTGAATTGAATCCTGAAACCAAGATTCACACCCCTATTTTTAAGATGGCAGTACTGACACCGAGATTCCAACTATAAACAAAAAGCATAGAAACTCAATTTTGGTTAAGATGTAAAGATGTAAAGATGTATTTGTGCAGCAGAAGAATTATTTGGGGGAAAAATGTAGATAAAGAATCGTTTTGGAATCGGATCGTGAAGTGCCTGAAGATTCTCAGCCCTAGTCTCAAGTCTTACTCATGTATGAGAATTAAGCTAAATTCTTACAGGACTAGTTATGCACCAAAGTGTTTTTTTTAACCCAAAATAACACCAAAAATAAAGTAAATAAAATGTGAGTCATTGGGGAATTTAACGTGGTATACTGTTCAGGCTGTCGTTTTCACAAGTGATAAACCTGTTCTTTGGCAACAAGCCACATATTTGAGATGAACAATTTCTTCATATTGGGAAACCGCTATATTTCTTCCATTGTGAAAGCTCCTCCTGCTGGCAGAGAATGAATTAGCATTTTTAAAGAAGCCTGTCTGCTGTTTTTGTTCAGACTGATGTGAAAATCAACCCATGTTTTTACACGTTAAACACTAGTTGAAAATGTGAACCGGTGGATTGACAAGAAACTCATGCATTATAAAAATTAGGCTGTCAATCGATACAAATATTTAATCGTGATTATGATGGTCATGAGGTAACTTGCAATTAATGGCACTTTTTTTTTTCTAAATGTACCTTAAATTAATACTTTTCAAGTTTGTAATACTCTAATCAACATGGGTATGGATAAATATGCTTTATGCAAATGTATGTTTATTATTATTGAAACCATAGTTAAGATAGAGACTTAGACATGTCTAAATATAGACATAAAGACTAGACATGTTTCAAAGAACTTGTTCGTGTCTATTAGAAAAAAAATCATATGAAAAAAATAAATTCTAGGTTCCCATTACTTCTCTTTCTTTGTACTGAGCAATTTACTGACACAATCCCTTTTACATTTTTGCACACAGGGCAGCTCTTCTTCTGAACATGCAGCATGTACATTTATTATTGCATTTGTTTCCCTCTCTGAGCCACATTCTGTATTTTGATGCAGCTAAAGTCTCCATAAAGCTGTTTTCATTGATATATTGTACTGTTTCTGTTGTCAGACAATGGAATGAATATGAAAAAGTGACTGAAACACGACCCATTGAGACATAAGCAGCTCTCCCTTCCAAGATGTTAATCTGCACAAAAATCCCGATAATCGAGCCGTCGTCTGATGAAATCAAATACACATAAGATAAAGACAATAGCTGTGCTGTGATTTCGGCTATACTTGCATGAAAAATTAGAGAAGCAACATAATATCTGTGTTTAACTAAAAGCGCTGCTCCTCTCCGCCGCCTCCCATCGCGCGCTAAAGAGAGAGAGTGAGAGAGAGAGAGAGCGAGAGAGAGAGAGAGGGAGAGAGAGAGAGAGGAAGAGCGAGAGAGAGAGAGGGAGAGAGAGAGAGAGGAGAGAGAGAGAGATAGAGAGAGTAGAGAGAGAGACTCTCTCTCTCTTTCTCTCTCTCTTTCTCTCTTGTTCTTTTTCTCTCTTTCCTCTCTCTCTCTCTCTCTTCTCTCTCTCTCTCCTCTCTCCTCTTTTTGCCCTTTTCCAGCAAGCTCACGGTAGCCTTCCGGCGAT